>VHKM01000465.1:0-41948 GCA_007210695.1 Neogobius melanostomus
TGGCTCCTCTGGCCTCAGTTACTCATCTCCTCCAGTCTGACTCACCTGGACCTCAGTAATAATGACCTCAGGACCTCAGGAGTGGAGCTGCTGTGTGAGGACTGAAGAGCGCCCCCTGCGACTGGGAGACTCTCAGGTGAGACCTCTCTGAAGGACTCTGTCTCTGGTGTCCACATCAGAGGCTAATTGCTGTGTGTCTTTAGATCTGTCTGGAATGTTTGGTCACAGAGGGGGCGGGCTTCTCTGGCCCCACAGTCTAAGCTCCGCCTCCTTTCCATCTAAGAGAGTTAGACCTGAGCTCAACCATCCAGGGCCTCCGCCAAGCTGCTGACGGCCTCTACAGGCCCCACACGGGCCCCTGCAGACGTCTTCAGGTGAGGCTTGTTCCTGGTCTTGGTCCTGGGTTTCTGGTCCCTGGTCCTGGTTCTGCCGTTCCTGGCTGGTTCCTGGTCCTGGTCCTGGTCTTTGGTTCTTGGTCGACAGTGAAACTGGACTGTGTGTTTCAGGCTGGATTCCTCCTTGGAGAACGGCGGATCGTCCCAGGTCAAGGAAATGTAGAGTCTGATTCATTGACAACATGAGAAAAACACTCACCTCCGAGTGTTAGCCTCAGATACAAGTCGGTGGCCGTTTCTCAAAACTCATGAACACAAGTACGTTGAAGTATGAACTTGGGAGAACAGGAACACGGCTGAACGGGTTTAAAACAGGAATTGGAACAGTGCTCGCGTACTCCAGGGCTGTCAACGCCACAGCTGAGCTTCACCTTAAGCTGCGCGCCTTTCTTTAAACCTTTTCTCGGACAATGACAAGGGAAAGAAAAATATGTTGCGGTATATGCAGTGATTACTTTTCTTTTTTTATGTTTCAACTACATTTTTTAGAGAAGTGAATGAGCTACACAGTAAATGTGTAGCTTGGTGTGGGTTTGTCTCCCGCTGCTGCTGCGTTCCCTCTCAGCCCTGTGGCAGCTTTATTCATCTGGTCATTAGGTCACTACAACAATACGACCATCAAAATGAAATGTGTGCACTATTAACACTGCAATATTTTGACATGGGCTAACAAGGAAGAGTTAAAAAAGTGATTCCATTCTGCTTCATGAATAAATGTGAAAGTAATAATAATTAGAGCAAACTATGAGAAAACGTTTGCAGTCTTCACACTAAAATGTTAACCCCTTGTAACATTTTTAACAAGGGTTAAGGGTCAATTAAGGTTCTTGAGTCATCTTCGTGTACTCTTAGTTGAAGGGACGAATGGTTTCTCCTCTTCATCCAAAAGGGCTTGCCTGTCAGCGGCCACTAAAGTTTCAGCTCCAGCCCGCAGACTAGATAAAGACCACAGGAGGGAGTTCAGCTTGCTCAGTCCCTCCCGCTCTATGAACAGCTACTCTCACCTGTAGCGTAACATCTTTTGTCAGTTCTGAGTCTTTGTAGTTCTAAGTCCTACGACTGAACCAACACCTGAAAGCTAACTGCCTGCTCATGATCTGTCCTGGGCGGGGTTGCAGCCTCATTAACATGACAGAGTTTTTCCTAGTGGCCTGAGAGAGGATGGTGTAAACTGGGGAGAGAGTGAAATCGAAGTCCTCCGCATTCCTGTTCATGGATGGATTCTCTTCTTCACAAAAATTGCTTCTTTGACTCCTCGTTCAAACCAACGTTTTTTCTGAGCTAAAATCTTGACCTCTCTGTCCTCAAAGGAGTGGTTGTGCTTGAGGTGGTAGGTGCACAGCAGACTGAGGGCCGTTGTGCTTTCTCTGCGCTGTTGATAAAGCCTCTCTTTCTTGTTATAGAAATAAACCACGTTTGCTTTGGTTTGTGGCTCAGAAGTTTTGTCTTTGGGATGAACTCATTTTGTTTCAGTGTGTTCACTCGGTTTGTTGTAAACTGAGAATTCTGTGTTGCCTTAAAAATCTCTGAAGTTCTCTGGAGGACCCCAGTTACATACAAGGAGACTCCCTTTCCTTCTGTCGGCTCTTTTGTAGTCTGTCTGTCCTTGTTCTTTATGATTTTTGCCTTTGTGCTTTAGTGAAAGGCAAGGCAGTTTATTTTGTCTAGAGTCAACAATTCATACACCAAGGCATTCAAAAAGTGCTTCACAGTCTGCATAAATTACAAGAAACAGATAAATCAATTATAATAAACATCAACATTAAAAGTTAATCAGTTACGTAAAAGGCAAGAGTTGCAGTATAAAAATACTTTCAGTTTTCATATGTCACGCAGGTAAAAGAAGCTGTTTTCAGCCTGGATTTGAACATTGTCAGAGTTGAGGCCTATGTCTTCACATCCTTCATGAGAACTGTTCCAGATTTTAGCGCCTGCATGAACTGAGAACACAGCCCTCACCGTGTTTATTATTGACTCTGCGGAACCAGGCCAGGAGACCCCTCCTCGAAGTTCTCGGGCCCGAGATGGTCTCATCCGGCCTCTAACTGTCAGAGCCTCGCCCTACTTTCGCCGTGCTTTTAGGCGCAACTCTACGCCGTTTTTACGCACAACCTTTCTCCTGCAAAACTTCTCTGTTATTCTTTGTTCATAGACAATAACAGTTAAAAAACACCAGGATCACACCAGAACCATCGTTTTACTTGTAATACAAGGTGGCATTGTGCCCAGAATTTTTGCAGCCTTCCAGCTTGCTAAATTCTTCAAAAACCCACAGATACAGACATCTTACAAGACTTTATACCAAATATAGCCACTCCATTTTCCTATAACTTTCCGCTCCCCCAGTCAGGTTTGGGGCTGTTCTTCTCCGTTGGGCCATAAACCAAGACCCCCTCCCCTGCTTCTTGAGGGGGGCTGTAAAATATGTGGCTGATAAGAACATTCTGTTTTTCTTCCCTTAAGAGTTCAGTGCTTAACCAAACACAAGACACGAGACCTTTTGACATTTGGCCTCCAACATAAACTCAAGGTTAAGCATAAACCCAACGTTATCTTAACTTACAGGTCACTTAATTACCAGTGCTGGTCCCCAGGACGTCAGGAAGTTTAACACATGCTTAGTTCACAGTTCAATGCTTACAAATGGATTTGAGAATATTTTGCAATTACACACAAATTCATTGCAATACATATGATAAATATTCACAAAATCCATGACTGGTGCTTTAAACCAGAAGACTTGTACACAAAGCAGCGCTGTTTAAATTCTAATCTCTGAGGACAGGAGCCAGTGCAGAGACCGGAGCACTGGGACTAATATGGTTTATTTCCTGCTTTTTGTCATAGGAACTGGAGCAGCCAGCGTCTGGAATGCTTCTGCAGCTCCTAACAGCTGGTTTAGAAAGGCAGTGAGCAGCCGTTACAGTAGTTACCTGCTGGAGACAAATGCATGGATGGTCTCTCTAAGTCTGCGTTTTGACATATTTCCTCTGATCTTAGCAATGTTCTTCAGATGGTAAAAGCTGATGATGTTATGCTTGATGTGGCGTTTAAGTCAGCGTCGAGTCATTGATTTACTCCTAGCATTTCTAACCTTGATTTCTTGGTTTCAGAGTGAGAGACTAAGCTGACGATAACACTTTGTCTTTGTGTCTGTGGCCAAAGACAATTTGATCTCAGTTTTGTCTGAATTAGTTGCGAAGATAAGCGTTTGTTTTTGCATCCAACAAATGATCTGTTGGATGCAGTGACAGAGTGTGATCTACAGGCGCCCATGTTCACCTGCCGTCAGTGACACGTAGATCTGAGTGTCATCTGCGTAGTGTGGTACGAAACATTGTTGCTGTTTATTAGCTGACCCAATGGAAGCATGTACAAGTGGAATAGAGACCAGTTAGGATAGCCACAGCCTGAGAGGGCTCTCTGGACGTGTTGCTCCTCTTTGGTCTTTCGTCCTCACTGGGAGGAACCTGTTTTAGCTCTGTGTTGGAGCGTCCCCTAATGACTCTAGTTTGTGCTGGAGCGTTATTGGTTGGAATTAAACATCAGGAACTTGGTCCAGTCGTGTGAACTCCTCCCTGTGGTCTTTATCTAGTCTTCAGCTTGAGCTTAAACTTTAGTGTTGCTTGACAAAGTCTTTTGAATGAAGAGGCAAATGTTAGACACTTCAACCTACAGAGTACAGAAGATGACTCAAGAACCTTCATGAAGTGACACCACTCCTGTACATGAAGCCTACACAGACATGTTCTGTTAACAAACCCACTACCTGCTCGAACAAATCACATTATGTATAATTTGAAACAATTAGATTTTACTCAAACTCAGAGAACATTGTTTCATATAACATTAACATCATTAACTTCAACAAACAACCATCACAGTAACATTTCAAGGTTTAATGAAACAGCGATATTTTGATTCAAAAATGCATTTTATTGATTCATAGAAGATAAAACAGTGATTGCAGCATGAACAGTCATAAATGTTGTCAGTTCTGTTGTGCTCATTTAATAAAGGTCCTGAGAAGCATCTGCAGATTCAGACGGCGCCTGTCTTGAAGTCTCAGATCCTATGAGGAGCGGTCTCCATGTCCTGCTGAGCTGTGGAGCATCTAGAGCTGGAGCCTTTCACCTGGACTCCACTGCAGGCCTGTCCAGCCACTGTACCGCAACTGCTTGACCAACACTGCTGACTATCTCCACAAAAGGCTACTGATGCTGGAGGAGAGCTATTGAACTACAAGACTGTGGACCATGCCGTAAACAAAAGAAGAAGCCAGAAATCTCTGAAAACTCCTCAATATTTGAGATGCTTTGTAGCTCACTTCTCTTTCACACCTTTTACTTCAAGTAAAGAGACAATTGGACATTATAAAGGAAGTGAATACAATAAACTGTTGATCATATTCATGTATGTGGAGCCCAAGCCTACTGAGAAGAAACATCAGAAATGAATGTGAAAAAATGAAGTATCTGATAAACAAGCCTGTGTCGGTGGTGACGGTGGAGCTCAGGCATGTGAGGACGCGGTGCTTCTCTGCTCGCTGCCAGTGTTAACAAAAGTGGCCAAAATACACTTTGATTCCTCAAACAATGCCTTGCTTAGATAGGGACGTGTTGGGATAATTGATCATGCAGCATCCTCAAATCTTGTGAATTATACAAGACCAAATGACAACGAGAAGTCAGAAGGCCAAACAAAGCCAAAAAAAGAGCGCGCACAACACACCTGACACAGACTGGATACCGATTACAGAAATGAATCAACTTTATGACTGCCATTCAAAGACTCCGAGCAAAAGGGAATTGGCCAAAATAGATGCATCTAGTAACAAGATGGATGAAAGGACAAATATGCACGCAGCAACACTCACGAGCTTTGGAAGTTGGAGAAAGTCACCAATGCCCATGAGACATGGAACAAAAAAGCCTGGAAGATGAAGTAACGTGAATTCGACCTGATTAAGGAGCTATGACAATAAAATGACAGATTCACTGCTACAAAGATAAACACTCGAGCGAAGCACAGAGAATATGAGCTCCAGCAGCGCAAGGATAACTGCCAGAATTATAGCTGATAGCACAAAGATTTTGGGCCGAAAATCCTGCTTCATGCCATTCCCAAATCATTAAAAGAAACCGCTTGATCCTGGACTATAGGCCGAACATTGCGATTGGGCATCTACAGAAGGGCCCTCAAAGCCTCACCTCTCCAACTATATGATTCACAGTCACTATTTCAGGAGAGATTTGATGTTCTCTGGAAGGCGGCCCGCTCACGCGACTACACCACGGGTGAGGAAGAAGCCAGCTGGTTTAATGACGTCCTGGCACTTCTACACAAATGCCTGGCGTCAGGTATGGTTCTCCTATCTGCACGCTGTGCAATAACTTCTAAAGAAGTGAGAGAATACCTTCCCGTTCTGACTCCATCCAATTATAAACATACACTTTGAATACCTGGTAAACCCTGCTCCAAATAGAGAATAATCCAGGTGAATAGCTTTTTAAACATAGCCTAAACAACAACAGTCATGGCCTAAATATAAAGCTCACGAAATTACACTGACAATTGACTCGACAAGCCAGAGGAACTTCTTCTAAACTATCAGCCAACGAGGACTGTCCATTTTCAAGAGGATCTTACTGATCTACGTTACAAAGGATAAAAATGACTAACTTTTTATTTTATTTTTAAGTTTGCACTCTTGGTCCAAGCAAAAGGTCATTTGTGATATTTAGAGCGATTGCCTTCTTGAGTTATTATGTGACAATAAGGAGGACTCTTCATGTTTGTGTTATGCTCTAATGCAAGGGCAGTGGTCTTCATTCTGGGGAAGGACCAGCTCCACAGTTCCCAGGGGTGTTTCCATGATATTGTCCTTTTTTGTTGTTTGTTTGTTTGTTGTTTTTGTTGCTGTTGGTATGTGTGGAGAATGGTATGGATGTGTTATGGGTGTGTTTGGATATGTGCTCATCACGGAAACCAGCGGACCACCCAACTGGGTTTTGGGGCATTTTGAGATGGGCATTAGATTCATGAGAGTGTAGTGTCCAAGCTTTCAATTGAATGTGTAACACATGGGAAATCTTCATCATATTGGAGACGTAGCAGCGAGGTTTGAATGAACAAACTCTTAAAGCCAAGGGGCAGGAAAAAGTCTCCAAGATTTGGGGCTGTTCTCATCTCTCTCTGCTGCTTAACCAGTGACAATAGGGCTCATTTTACATCTCATTTAGATAAGCAAACCCGCTTCCCCTAAAGCTGTAAATGCACAGGGGAGGAAAAAGGCAAAAAAGGGGGTGGTTTGTCCATTGGTGGGGGTAGTGTCACGTGTTTTTTGTTTACAAACGTGTTTACAAATATGGCTGTAATCAAGCAGCTCTTTATAAAACACACATAACACAGATTATAAAAAGTAACCACAACAGATCCCCAAACAACCTACACCCCACCCCGGGCCAGATATACACCCCACACACCTACACCCCCGCCCCCCGGGCCAGTATACACCCACACACCTACACCCCACCCGGGCAGTATACACCCACACTACCTACACCCCACCCCGGGCCAGTATACACCCCACACACCTACACCCCGCCCGGGCCAGTATACCCCCACACACCTTACCACCCCACCCGGGCTAGTTCATCCCCCACACAACCCAAACACCACAACACACCTACATTCTCGCCCCAGGCCAGAAATATCCCCCACAAACCCACAAATACCACCCCACCAAACACCCACATCTCCCCAAAAGCAGTTATATTCCCCAAACCCCCACTTACAACACCCTTACACCCCCGCCGCAAGACCAGTATACCCCCACACACCTACCACCCCCGCCCAAGACGCCCAGTATACCCCACCACCTACACCCCGCCCCAGTGCCAGTTATAACCCCCACACAACCTACACCCCGCCCAGGCCAGTATACACCCATACACCTACACCTCGCCCCGGGGCCAGGTATACACCCACACACCTACACCCTGCCCAGACCAGTATTACCCCCACACACCTACACCCCGCCCCGGGCCAGTATACCCCACACACCTACACCCCACCCAAGACCCAGTATTACCCCCAGCACACCTACACCCCGCCCAAGACCAGTATACCCCCACAACGCTAACCCACCAAGACCAGTTATACCCCCACACACCTACACCCCGCCCCAGGCCAGTATACCCCACACACCTACACCCCGCCCCAGGCCAGTATACACCCACACACCTACACCCCGCCCAAGACCAGTATACCCCCACACACCTTACACCCCGCCCCATGCCAGTATACCCCCACACACCTACACGCCCGCCCCAGGCCAGTATACACCCCACACACCTACACCGGCCCCGGGCCCAGTATACCCCACACACCTTACACCCGCCCCAGCCCACGTATTACCCCCACACAACTACACCCCGCCCCGGGCCAGTATACACCCACACACCTACACCCCGCCCGGGCCAGTATACACCCACACACCTACACCCGGCCCAAGACCAGATATACCCCCACACACCTACACCCCGCCCCGGGCCAGCTATACACCCACACACCTACACCACCGCCCAGACCAGTTTTACCCCACCACCTACAACCCCGCCCAAGACCAGTATACCCCCACAACAACCTACACCCCACCCAAGACCCAGTATACCCCACACACCTACACCCCGCCCAAGAACGCAGTTGATAGCACCCACACACCTACACCCCGCCAAAGACCAGTATACCCCACACCCCTACACCCGCCCAGGCCAGTATACCCCCACACACCTACACCCCGCCCCAGGCCAGTATACACCCACAACACTACACCGGGCCCAAGACAGTATACCCCCACACACTACACCCTCGGCCCCAGGCCAGTATACCACACACCTACACCCCGCCGAAGACAGTATACCCCCACCACACTACACCCCGCCCCAGGCCAGTATAACCCCCACACACCTACACCCCGCCCCAGGCCAGTATACCCCCACACACCCCCGCCCCAGGCCAGTATACACCCACACACCTACACCCCGCCCCAGGCCAGGGATTACACCCACACACCTACACCCGCCCAGGCACAGGGATACACCCACACACCTACCACCCCCGCCCCGGGGCCAGTTATACACCACACACCTACACCGGCCCAAGACCAGGTATACCCCCACACACCTACACCCCGCCCCGGGCCAGTATTACACCCACACACCTACACCCGCCCAAGACCAGTATACACCCACAAACCTTACACCCCGCCCCAAACCAGTATACCCCCACACAACCTACACCCCGCCCCAGGGCCAGTATACCCCCACACACCTAACACCCCGCCCCAGGCCAGTATACCCCCACACACCTACACCCCGCCGCAAGGCCAGCTATACACCCAACACACCTACACCCCGGCCCAAGACCAGTATACCCCAACCAACCTATCCACCCCGCCCCGGGCCAGTATACACCTACACCCCGCCCCAAGACCAGTATACCCCCCAGACCTACCACCCCACCCGGGCCAGTATACACCCACACACCTACACCCGCCAAGACCAGTATACCCCCACACACACACCCCACCCAGGACAGTATTACCCCACAACCTACACCCCGCCCCAGGCCAGTATACCCCCAACACCTACACCCCGCCCCAGGCCAGTATACCCCCACACACCATTAACACCCGCCCGCAGCCAGTTACACCCCACCACACCTACCCCGGCCCAAGACCATGGTATAACCCCACACACTACAACCCCGCCCAAGACCAGTATACCCCCACACTACCTTACACCCCGCCCAAAGGACCAGTATACCCCACACACCTACACCCCGCCCCAGGCCAGTATACCCCCACACACCGTACACCGCCCCAGAGGCCAGTATACACCCACACAACAATATACACCCGGCCAAGACCAGTATAACCCCACCCACACCTACCACCCGCCCTAAGACCAGTATTACCCCCACACACCTACACCCCGCCCCAGGCCAGTTATACACCCCACACCTACACCCGGCCCAAGACCAGTATACCCCCACACACCTACACCCCACCCAAGAACCAGTATACCCCCACCACACCTACACCCCGCGCCCAGGCCAGTATACCCCACCACACCTACACCCCCCCACAGGGCCAGTATACCCCACACACCTACACCCCGCCCCAGGCCGTATACACCCACACACCTACACCCGCCCAAGACAGTATACCCCCACACCACACACCCCGCCCCAGGCCAGGTATCCCCACACACCTACACCCCGCCCCCAGGCCAGGTATACCCCCACACACCTGAACACCCCGCCGCCAGGCCAGGTTACACCCCACACAACCTACACTTCCGCCCCGGGCCATTATTACACCCCACACACCTTACACCCCGCCCGGGCAGCTATATCACCTCACACTCCTACACCCCGCCCCAGGCCAGTATATCCCTCACACTCCTACCACCCCGCCCCAGGCCAGTATTATCCCCACACGCCCGCCCCGGGCCAGTATACACCCACACGACCTACACTCGGCCCAAGACCAGTATACCCCCACACACCTACATTCCCCGCCCCGTGGCCAGTATACACCACACACCCTAACCCCGCCCCAGGACCAGTATACCCCACCACACCTGTACAACCTCCGCCCCAGGCCAGTTATACCCCCAACACACCTACACCCCGCCCCGGGCCAGATACACCCACACTACCTTAACACCCCGCCCCCAGGCCAGGTACTACCCCCACACACCTACACCCGCCCCCAGTGCAGTGTATACACCGCACACACCTACACCCCGCCCCAGGGCCGAGTATACCCCCACACACCTACACCCCGCCCAGGCCAGTATTACACCCACAACACTACCACCCCGCCCCAGGCCAGGATACACCCACACACCTACACCCCGCCCGGCCAGTATACACCCACACACCTACACCCCGCGCCCAGACCATTATACCCCCACACACCTACACCCCCGCCCCGGGCCAGTATACACCCACCACCTACCCCCGCCCAAGACCAGTATTTAGCACCCACACCACCTACACCCCGCCCCAGGCAGTATACCCCCACACACCTACACCCCCGCCCCAGCGCCCAGTATACCCCCACACACCTACACCCCGCCCAGGCCAGTATTACACCACAACCTACACCCGGCCAAGACCAGTCATACCCCACACACCTACCACCCCGCCCCGGCCAGGTATACACTACACCCCCGCCCAAGACGGCAGTATCCCCCACACACCTACAACCCCACCCCGGGCCAGTATACACCCACACACCTTTACACCCGGCCAGACCAGTATACCCCATCACACCTACCACCCACCCAAGACCAGTATACCCCCACACACCTACACCCCGCCCCAGGCAGTATACCCCCACACACCTACACCCCGCCCCAGGCCAGTATACACCCACACACCTACACCCCGCCCAAGACCAGTATAACCCCACACACCTACACCCCGCCCAAGACCAGTATACCCCACACACCTACACCCCGCCCCAGGCAGTATACCCCCAGACACACTACACCCCGCCCCAGGCAGGTATACACCCCACACACCTACACCCGGCCCAAGACCAGTAATAAACCCCCACACACCTACCACCCCGCCACAAGACCGTATTACCCCCACACACCTACACCCCGCCCCGCCAGTATACACCACACACCTTGACACCTGCCCAAGACCAGTATACCCCACACACCTACACCCCACCCAAGTACCAGATGATTTACCCGCACACACCTACACCCCGCCCCAGCGCCAGTATACCCCCCCACACACCTACACCCCGCCCCAGGCCAGTATACAACCCCCACACACCTACACCCCGCCCCAGGCCAGTATCACACCCAACACCTACACCCCGCCCCAAGACCAGTATACCCCCACCACACCTTACACCCCGCCCCAGGCCAGTTATACCCCCACACACCTACCACCCCGCCCCAAGGCCAGTATACCCCCACACACCTACACCCCGCCCCGGGCCAGTATACACCCACACCACTACACCCCGCCCGGGCCAGTATACACCCACACACCTACACCCGGCCCAAGACCAGTATCCCCCACACACTACAACCCCGCCCCGGGCCAGTTATACACCCACACACCTTACACCCACCAAGACCAGGTATACCCCCACCACAACCTACACCCCGCCCCGGGCCATGATACACCCACACACCTACAACCCGGCCCAAGACAGTATACCCCCACACACCTACATCCCGCCCCGCGGCCAGTATACCACCCACACACCTACCACCCCGCCCCAGGCCAGTTATACCCCCACACACCTACCACCCCGCCCCCAGGCCAGTATACCCCCACACACCTACACCCCGCCCCGGGCCAGATACACCCACACACCTACACCCGCCCAGGGCCAGTATACCCCCATCACACCTACACCCCGCCCAGGCCAGTATACACCCACACACCTACACCCCGCCCCACGGCCAGTATACCCCCACCACACCTTACACCCCGCCCCAGGGCCAGTATACACCCACACACCTTACAACCCCGCCCAGGCCATATAGCCCCCGCACACCTACCCACCCCGCCCCAGCGTCAGTATACATCCACACACCTACACCCCGCCCCGGGGCCAGTTATACCCCACACACCTATCACCCGCCCCAGCGTCAGTATACCCCCACATGCTCCCAACACCCCTGAGCAGTATATTCCCACACCCATCCCCACACTCCCTAGACCCCCCGAAACACCCACACCTCACCGAGGCTAGGTATATACCCCCCACACCCCACAAGGGGTGTTTATTAAAGAGCTGCTTGATTACAGTAAAACATGTTTGTAAACATACTTGTAAACATAAACACCTGAACCAAATTCAGTTTGAACTGTAAAAATCACACATTTTCTCTCCTCTGATCAGAAGAATCCACAAATAATAATAAAAAAAAAAGATTTTTAAAGTGTGACGGCAGAGCGATGAAAAGGTCAGTTTATAATGGGAGTCAAAGGCAGGAAATGCCACTAACGTAACATTAGGGAGAAAATGTGAAAACTCAACTTTACATAAAAAGTAAAAAACGATCAAAATCAAAGTTGTTACTGATCTTTGACAAACCCAAGGGTGTTTTCAAATGTAAATCCAAATTATGCCCAAACACACTTTTATATGGAACATGAGCCATTTTGTGAACTATTTTTTTGTTAATCTTTTATATTGGCCATGAAATAGTAAAATATTTAGATATTTTTCAAACGTTGTAGTTTTGTGCAGAACTAAAGTTGATTAACACAATTATGTGAAAAAAGTTAGAAAAAATGTTCATCCACAATATTCATTTATGTTGATGTTTTATTGATTGATTTGTTTTCTTGTAATTTCTGTAACTGTGAAGCACTTTGAATTGCCTGGTGTATGAATTGTGCTCTACAAATAAACTTGCCTTGCCTTGCCTACTAGTTACCATAGACATGCACTAGCCTAGCACCACTACACTCTTCAAATATAAGGACTGCATGAATAAAAATAAACAAAATATCTCCAGAAATCAACAACACTCTGGAAATGAGGCCTATGTCAAAAATCCTGAAATATCCCTTTAACATACTGGATGGCAGCATTCTGTGAGGAGAAAGGCCCTTTATGGACACTCATGAAACTGAAATCAAGCCTTCCACTCTCACATATTTCTTTACTGACAGAACTGTTGCAGTAAACTTAAATCATTATCATTTCAATCCTGTACTTTTTAATTCAGTAAAAATATGGATTCAATTTAGGAAACACTTCATTATTTATTTTTTTTTTACAAATGTCATCTCTTTCTTCATGAATGTTGGATCCTGTTTTCCACCCTCACAGCTGGATCTTGCATTCAAAGCTTGGTGGTTGTGGACTGATCTTCCTTAAAGATCTCTATGAGGATCAAATATTTCAAACCTTTGAAGCCCTTTGTACAAACTTCAATCTTCCCAAACAACATTACTATCACTACCTTCAGGCTCGGCCATTTGCATCAAACATTGTCCTTTCATTCTGCTTCTAGTCAGATGGAATATGTTGAAAATATCTTAACAATGAATCCATTTAAAAAGCAGTATGCTCTTCTATTACAACATGATACAAAACATAAGCCCGTGTTCATGGGCTATTACTCAAACAAAGTGGGGGATGATTTAGGAATAAACATCCCAGTCGAAAAAGAGAAATAAATTAAAACAAGCCTGTGCAAGTTACCGTAATGTCTGGAATATAAGCCTCTACTTTTTTCACACGCTCTGAACCATGCAGCCTATAAAATGATGCGGCTAATGACACATTTTTACTAAATGGTTCCTTCTTCCTAAGGGGGCGTAACATAAAATAAGTGAGAAACACTGGTTTAGATCTTCTGGCCGAGCTCTTTTTCCAGCTTAGAGCACTACCAGACTGTGGCATGGGGAGGGGGTGCTGCGGGGGGAGTGCACGTGCTGAGTATATTGGTCACGTTTCTAAAGCGGCGAGGCCAGCGCTTTGATACCAAGACAGCGCTTTATGCTCTTTATCTCAGAACAGTTGAACTCACAGTGGGCTAAATAAGTGGTTTGGTGTCCATGTAGTGTGTAAAAAGTATGGAAAATGCAGCAGGATGTTTGTGGAAAAAGGAGAATGAAATGGCAAAGAGGAGGGACACTTGCCTGTGGTGCTGCCTGTACGCCGTGTGTATAACCTGTCCCGCACCGGGCTCACCTCTTGGTCCTAGTGCAGTGTGTGTGTGCTCTCATGTAACAACATGGACACACACCTGCGGCTTATAAACAAATGCAGCCTATACAGTCTATATATACTTTGACTTTTTCTTTGTGAATTTAGTTGGTGCTTCATATATTTAGCTGCGCTCATAGTCCGGGATTTACGGTATTTGAAATGTGGAGGATGTTCATATGATCAGATGCTGCTTCAGTCACTACAATGTGATTGTAATGTGTGTAAGCGTGTGGCGCAGTGGAGTGGACAGGCGTCCAGTGGAATCTGGAAGTTACAAGCACAGGTCAGAGCGCTGCTGGTGCATCCACAAGCAGGAGACAACAGGACACTCTG
Organism: Neogobius melanostomus; assembly: GCA_007210695.1. Lineage (NCBI taxonomy): Eukaryota > Metazoa > Chordata > Actinopteri > Gobiiformes > Gobiidae > Neogobius > Neogobius melanostomus. The sequence goes on from VHKM01000465.1 coordinate 14,497, forward strand.
CTGCAGAGAGATAGTAGAGAAGAAAACAACAAATAACATGTCCCTGTAAATGAGCCCAGTGTAATGTAGAGCTGCATGTTTCCTACATCAAAAGACATGAGTATATGACACACCATTGCTGAACACCAAACTGTTGACAATGAGAAGGATCCTCAATAGTCCATCCTGACACTTTCCTCACAGCGTCAGCCCGGCAGCAGCAAGTGGCACCTGCAGTAACAGTAACATTAACATTAGACTTCAATCCAAAAGGCTTTTTGGTGCTACAGATTCATATACAAACAGAAGCGTTACGTCCTGGACAGACTGCACACGTTATTTACCAAGGTCAAGCAGCACGTTGCTGATGGAGCAGGCGTCTCGCCTACGTGCACATTTTCTATTTCAAATAAAGAAGAAAGATTCATTGTTGTAATGAACTCATTACTTTCAGCACGCACCACGCCTCCCCAGCTAAATATTTGTGTTCTTTACAAGGTTTTTTTAAGTTATAAGAAAGGTTACTTTTATTATAATCTGGTTATTGTGGAAAGTTATTTTTCTTTAAAAAAACATGATTTCTTCAGAATGGTCCTAATCTTAGAGCACATCTCCATCACTGCTCTGTGAAAAGGAAACATAAGCATAGTAATAATAGCATAACAGTATAATACAGAATAACTTTAACAAAAGGCATGGATTTTACTTTTCTAATGTTATTGTACATCAACATGTACAGCACTTCTCCCTGACTTCAACAAAACCATCTTTATCATGACTGTTAGAATAATCCACTTTCAAATGTTCACATTTTGTTTTGAAAGCCAAGTATGACTCTAAATAAATAATGGGACATGTTTACTTTTGTTGTTTCAATGCAGATGTTCATTACGTGCATTGTCCCTGTCAAATAAATCATTCAAATAACCAAATGACCTTTTCAGTTCTGAAGTAACCTATCTTACACTTTTGATTTCATGACAGTGATTATCTATTCATAAAAAGATATGAAGAGATATGATAAGATATAATGACAAAGATCGCTCCAGTATTAACTCATTTGTTATGAAACTATTTTGAGCTCCTAACTTCATATATTAGCCAAACTATTAGCAGTAATATAAATACACAGTCAACAACAGTCACTAACAAACTTTCCTCTCAAGTTTTCACAAGTTTAACTACAATAGAGCCGGAGAAAACCAGCGGAGCTTGGTGGAACTTTTAGCCCAGACAGAGCTCGCCCCGCTCAGCTACAACTCACTGCGTGGGCTGCTAAGAGGCCGAAGCGGCCGGATCGTACTTTAACTTGGGATTGAACCGGTAAACAGACCATTGGGTTTACTTTACAAATGGACATTTCTGGCCTCAAATGGCCTTCAAAGTGAATTTTAGATGAGAGGAACAATATTGACTTTAGCCTGACTTTAACTTCAGACTGGGTAAAGGGGGCGGGGATTGAACTGTTCTCAGTCTGATGTGAACTTTGAACTGGAACAGTTCTCGGGCCGGCTCTGAGGACGTTTCACCAGTACACGAGTACACAAGCACAAGAACCAGAACGCATATTGAGAAACGGCCTGTGTCTTCACCTCAGCACATGACTTTACTGCACTGATGTCCGCCACAATTCCCTCAGTCAGCCCCAGGGCAGCTGTGGCTACATAGGTGACCATCAGTGTTTAGTCCCTGCAGCTGTGCTCTTGTTTATTTTCTGGTTATGATGATTATTGTTCAACTGATTTGTGCCTAATTTGGCTTCATGGCTTCAGATGGTTCATATCTAACGATGATGATGACATTTATATTCCACTTTAGTCATTCAATTGTGTTTGTGTTTCTCAGATTACTGTGACCTCACTCTGGACCCAAACACAGCTCACAGAGACCTCCGACTGTCAGAGGACAAACGGACTGTGAGACGATACTACCCATCTGAGCCTCATGAGGATCATGAGGACAGATTCACAGACTGTCTTCAGGTCCTGAGCTCCTCCGGCCTGAGGGGGCGCTGTTACTGGGAGGTGCAGTGGAGCGGGTCAGAGGTTGATATCTCAGTGAGTTACAGAGGAATCAGACGGAGAGGAGACGACAGTCGGTTTGGAGAAAATGATCAGTCCTGGACGATGAGGATCGATAGGGGACGGTATTATTTCTTACACAATGAGAAAAAACAGTCAAATGTTTACTCATTGATGAAAAAGGCAATAGCTGCACATTTGCTCCTTCCACTCCCCTCCGGTGTAGTGGGTGTGTTCCTGGACTCTGAGGCTGGAGCTCTGTCCTTCTATGACGTCAGCTCTGATGGAAAACTGTCCCACCTCCACACCTTCATCAGCTCCTTCACTGAGCCTCTGTTCCCAGGGTTTGGACTGAGGTTAGGGGCGTTTGTGTCTCTGGTGAATGTGTAAACAGGAAGGACACAGCGCCCCCTGGAGGACTGACCCATTCTGCTTTGGTTTTATTATTAATGAATGATTTGAATCTCTATCTCTGACTGTGGCTTTATAAAGTATGATCTTATCCTGTATTTTCTTCCATATTTCAGAGTTTAAATGCAGAGTTAAATGCTGGTGGTCAATAGAATCGTACTGGATCATATTTGACATGAACTGAAGCCGGTGCACTCTCAAAGATGAAGGATATCGTCTACGGCATCATCAAAATGATGATTATTTAGAGTCAAATCATCTCAAACATGTGGTGGATAAATGTTCCCCACGTGTGTGAAGCTGCTGAAGAACGGACTTTTCAAAAGTAGAAGAATCATTCCTCTTTGCTGCTGATCACACATTGGGATGTTGTGGGTTTTAGTTCCTCATGAGTTTGCTGTGAGTAAATACGACGCTGAGGAAATGACGGTAAAAGAGTGAAGGAAACCATGACTGATCAGGTACAGTGTAACATTGATCACTTTACACTCTTTAGCCTGGATGTTTTGGTGATTATACATCATTTCTTTGCAGTATTATAGTCATGTATAGTAATAAGGTTTCCCTGTTTTGTCCAATTCTTTTCCTTTGTTTGATGAAATGTTTGTTAAATCTGAAATGAAATGTGCACAGATTGTTTGTGCGTTTGTGTCATTCAAATCTAGTCTTTGTGCATTCAAAAGCATTAAATGTGAGTTGCTTGTGCCTGTATAAACCCTGATGTATGAAGAACACAAATGTGTGAGTGACTCAATAAAGACGTAAACATAAAGTAACATGGCTCCTTTCTTTCATCTTACCAGGATTGTGTAAACGTGTCAATGTGAGCAGAATAATCCACATGTGACAAGTTGAGATGTAGCATTTGAGCCAGATGATTGGACTTGTTCTGCTTTCAAACATTTCCTCTTTATTTCAGCTCATTTTCTTTCCCAGTGGGCTCAGAACATTGCTCTTTTCCCATTGGCTCTTTGACTTTCTTATATGAAGCCAGATTGAGCTTTGGACTCGTCTGAAATGTCCAAAAAACTAGAAAAGTCAAGTCAGATCAGGAACACCTCACCTCTTCAGCCTCACCTCAACCGAGCACATTCTCTCCAGTTTGGCTTTACCCAAATCTAAAAGTTAAAAAAAAAATCATCAAAATGGCGACGAAAACGAGAGTGAAATCACAACAAAAAGTGACAAAAATAAGGTGAAAACACGACAAGAAAGTGAAGAAAAAACCCCCCATTAAAATAGACCAAAATGAAACAAAAATGTGACAAAAACACAGCGACAACGTGACAACAGAGTTCCCATCACTTTGTAGGTCTTAGCTTTCAAATGAGGCGTTACTCTGTTGCTCTCCAGTTAAGAGGCTTTTAGATTGGGTAAAGCTGAACTGGAGTAAATGTGCTCGGTTCAGCTGTTAACTTCAGCCAATGCCATATTGACTTTGAAGTGAAGGGGAATGTGCTTTTCTTTTCTCATACTGGTTAGTCCTGGTTAGTTTGGGTTAGTCCTGCTTCGTTAGTCCTAGTTAGTCCTAGTTAGTCCTGGTTAGTCCTGGTTTGTTCGTCTTGGTTAGACCTAGTTAGTTAGTCCTGGTTGTTAGTCATGGTTTGTTCGTCTTGGTTAGACCTAGTTAGTTAGTCCTAGTTAGTTAGTCCTGGTTAGTCCTAGTTAGTTAGTCCTGGTTAGTTTGGGTTAGTCCTGGTTAGTCCTAGTTAATTAGTCCTGGTTTGTCCTGATTTGTTAGTCCTAGTTAGTCCTGGTTAGTCCTGGTTTGTTCGTCTTGGTTAGACCTAGTTAGTTAGTCCTAGTTAGTTAGTCCTGGTTAGTCCTAGTTAGTTAGTCCTGGTTAGTTTGGGTTAGTCCTGGTTAGTCCTAGTTAATTAGTCCTGGTTTGTCCTGATTTGTTAGTCCTAGTTAGTCCTGGTTAGTCCTGGTTGTTCGTCTTGGTTAGACCTAGTTAGTTAGTCCTAGTTAGTTAGTCTGGTTAGTCCTAGTTAGTTAGTTCTGGTTAGTTTGGGTTAGTCCTGTAGTCTAGTTAGTTAGTTTTGTTAGTCATTGTTTCTTGGTTAGACCTAGTTAGTTAGTCCTGGTTAGTTAGTCTTGGTTAGTCCTAGTTAGTTAGTCCTGGTTAGTTTGGGTTAGTCCTGGTTAGTCCTAGTTAGTTAGTCCTGGTTAGTCCTAGTTAGTTAGTCCTGGTTAGTTTGGGTTAGTCCTGGTTAGTCCTAGTTAATTAGTCCTGGTTTGTAAGTAACTGTGCTGATGAGAACTGTGTGGATTCAACTCCTCTTTGAGACAAAAAGGCCACGTAGAACGACTTGACTCTGGTCTACTCGCCAAACGACTGTCCTGATCCTCCACTAGAGACAATAACAAGAGTTTAAATGAGAGTGTGGAGATGCAGAGAAAACATGAGAGCAGTTCACTAACCACTTCAACTTTACCCAAATGGACTGGAGCCAGTGTGACGACTCATTTGAAAGCTAAGACCCACAAAACTGATCTGATCTTTTTCTCACATTTTTTATTGTTCTTTTGTTATTTTCTTGTAGATTTTTTTAGGCTTTTTTTTATTGCGTTTGTCACATTTTCGTCACTTTTTGTCACTTTTTGTCCCTATCTTGTTTATTTCTCTTTTCTGGATTTTTTCAGTCACTTTTTCTCGTTTTTTGGTTGCGTTTTCATCCTCGTTTTCTTCTCATTTTCGTCTCTATTTTGACTCTTTTTATTCCCCTTAAGTTTTGGATTGGAGTCAGTCCAAACTGGAGAGAATGTGCTCAGTTCAGGTGGGGGTTAAGAGGTTAACATGCACTGTCCTGACCAAATAAACAAACATATAAATAAGTACAAGTAAAAAGTACTTGGAGGAAATGTTACTCGAGTACTGTGAGTAACTGAGTAAATGTTTGAGTCTGATTTATTTTCAATGGCGCCGTTAATCGTGTGAAACAAAACATAAAATAAAGAAGAATGGAGATTTTTACAAAGAAAATTCAAAGAAAAAGCAGAAAATACAGAAAAACTTCATCTACTTTATCAGAAAGAAGCTTTTGCTGCTTAAATATTGACTCAGTGGAAAAAGGAACAAATATTGTGACTCAAATAAGAAACAGATACTTCATTATAGTGATGGGTAGATAATGCCTCAAAGTGTGTCACACTGTGTTGGTCGGCTTATAGGCGCCATCTGGTGGTGAAAAGGCATTACAGCAGTGAGCCTGAAAAAAGCAAACTCAGCACTGACTGAGCTCATTTATTCTGGTTCAGAAATGTGAACCAAACCGTCAGGACTGAGCTGTTTAAAGCTGAGAGCAGGGCCGTGCAGAGAGCTACAGAGGGCCAGGGGCTCAAACATCTAAATATATACATCATACAAAACTGTGGGCTTGTTCACCTCATTGGTCCGCCATTATGAAGCCGACTGATAAAAAATAAAGATTGATCTGAAGCACAAGGAGCAGAGATGGTTGTTCTGTGCAGGAGAGGCCTCTGCCCTCACTTCCTCCTCTCTCTGAGCCGCTCTCTGCAGGGCCGGTGGGCGGGGCATTGAAAACACAATGAACTAACGACGGGCGTGTTCATTTCTGATTTAACTGATTAATATTGGCTAGTACGGCTTATTAGAGCAAAACCAATGATAAGGACCGTGGCAACGCTTTGGATAAACAAACTATAAAACTAATAAATAAAAGCTATGGAGGGAAAAGGGCACTTCAGGGGCATGGGGCAAAAGGGGCAGGTGCTCAAGCCCCCTCCACCCCCCTCCTCTGCACGGGTCTGGCAGAGAGTGATCATTTAGAAAGAGGAAAACTGCTCTGGATAATAGAAACAAATGAATGAGGATTAATATGAGTGAATAAGTATCTGTGATACAAGCTCCTAAAATGAAGTGACTGACCCAGGTTTAATAAAAGCTGCTTGTGACAATAAGCTCCAGGAATATGGATCATGTTTACAGCGGAACGACTGAACCACCACAGACACACCTGAGCCCTGGTTATTCTCCTTACAGAGCTAGGTCAGTCATTTTGTTTGGTAAAGCAGATGAACCTCTTAAACCAGATCTAAAAGCTTTCTGAAAAAAGGATTCAAAATAGCAGCGAAAACGAGGATGAAACAAAAACATGACAAAAAAGGGACGACAATGTGGCAACAACACAAGGACAAAACTCAGCTCGGTTTTGTAGGTCTTAGCTTTCAAATGAGGTGTTACACTGGCTATGGTCTGTAAGCTCCAGTCGAAGAGCTTTAGAAAATGCTCTTGGTTAAAGTGGGGGTTAAGAGGTTAAATAAAACACAACTACAGCAGAGTGGGGTTGATACTAAATACTTTGTTACAATAAATGTTGTTGCCATGACAACACCCAGTATAACTAGGAAAATACCTTTAAAGGGATATTTCAGGATTTTTGACATAGGGCCTCATTTCCTAGTTATCCAGAGTGTTGTTGATGTCTGGAGATATTTTTTTCTTAAATTCATGCAGTTCTTATATTTGAAGAGTCTAGTGGCGCTAGGCTAGGGCAAGGCTAAAGCATTTCTATGGTATCAGTTAGCCTGCATTAAAAACAGTGTGACCCACTCCACAGTGCACCTGAGGTAAATCACTTATAACACCAGACTAACCATATAAATGTCTGTGTTAATAGAATCATGTTTGAAATGTAACTGACCTTGTATCACATGAATTACCGCATTGAGGGACTATTTTCTCGCAGATCACTCCGCCGCTGCGTTAGCTTACAGCCACGAAGCTGATGCTGCTCAAATATAAGTTATTTTAAATTCAAAATGGTTCAAATTAGGCCCTATGTCAAAAATCCTGAAATATACCTTTAACAACAAGTCTAAGGCACACAGGTACGTGAAAGGCCAATGATTTACAAAAGAGGTTTTGTTTTATTATTTAAGTTAACTTGTTTTTATTTCCTTGGAGGTTTGGCATGATGGTGCCGCCAGGACTCTGCAAATACATTTGACCATGAGTACAAGTACAAGTACAAGTACAAGTACAAGTACAAGTACAAGTACAACAATACATTACAGGGCACAAAGATCCTACTGGAAAGAAGCGTGACACCCTACGAGCCCTTGGACCCCGGACCTTGGACCCGGTCCAGCTGTCCGGCCCCACTCGGACCGGCATCAGCGCTGTCTGAACAGTAGGAACACGACGCACAACCAGACACCCCAGACCAGCCGCTCGCCAGGCTGAGTCCCACAGAGAGCTGAGAGGGCAGGGCATTTGGTTTGTTCTGGGTTTAGTCCAGACAAGCAGATTCAAATGAGAGAATATTACATGAAATGATTATTATTTTATTTTAGAGACAAAATGTCATCATCTGCAAATGGAGCGTATGAAAAGAACATCTATATTATGATGAATGTATTCACATACTAGAATGTAAATGATAAGATTTCAATTTCCCCCGTTTCATTGTTTTTAAAGATCAACATCTTAAAAAACATATTTTCCAGATGCAAACAAACAGAAAACATCCCAATATGTCTCTAAATAGTCCAATGTTGTTTTGACACAATAAGCAGCAAAGCTAAAAGTGTCTCATCTTCCCCCACTCTCCCCTTTGCCTTTTTGCTTTCCTTCATTTCCTTTATCTCCAGTATTTGTACAATGACTTGCAGTTTAGCCCTGGTTAAAGATTGTATTTCCTGCTTCAGCCCAGTGTAATGCTGTCAGTGTTTAGTTCTCGTTAGAGCGTTGGCTAAACCTCGCCCTAAAACGCTCAGAGTCCAAACGTCAGAGCGAAGGTTGTTCCCAGACATCGTCCGGATCACGTCCAGGATCGTCTCGTCCCGTTTAATGACGTTTTGAAGAGCAGAAAAACACGCTTGGATGGTAAAGGTGAGGCATGAAACTCTGTCAACTCCGTTTGTAAAGATATTTGAACACAGTTGGTTATGTCTGTGGGCGAGCTCCTAAAATAGGATCAAAAGTGTGAGTAGTTTTGGTATTTGTGGGACATGGAGGGACAGAGCTGAGAAAGTGAAAGGTCTCACTTACAGAATAAACAAACACACTTTAACATAAGGTCAGGTTAGCAGTAGACTATAGATGGATAGACTGGAATGACTTTAATGCAGACTCACATCAGATCAACACATACCAGTGTTTGTCGTACTTTTGTTGCTTTTCCAGCACATTTTTGTTGCTCTTTTGTCACATTGTTTTCATCCTTGTTTCCGTCGCTATATTGATGCTTTTTGAAGCTTTTAGATTTGGGTAAAGCCGGTTCAGGTGAGGGTTAATATTTATTTCCGTGGTTCACAGCAGTGACTCTAAAGCCGCAGTAAAGTGAATGATTAAACAAAGCAGAATAATAAAGCAATAAACATTTAGGGCTGGTCTTAGTCCAGGTTTGAGAACAACAGCACAATTCTTAATAAAACAGCATCAACACAATCAACTCAATGGTTTTCAAATCAGGAGTGAAAAAAGCTGGAATCATATGTTTGAAAGAGGAAACGTTTAGGGAGAGTGGGGAAGTTGAACCATCCACTATATTTAGAAAAGAAAACATTTTAAACTTGTAGATTTGATCTTTACATGATTTGAACTTCCCAGACAAAACTATTTGAAAATGTGCTCATGAAAAGGTTCTTTTTTTCTGATGTCGGTCATTTTGTTTGGTATGAAAGTAAATGAACCTCTTAACTAGGGCTGGGCGATATGGACCAAAAGTCATATCCCGATATATTTAGGTTGAATATCGATATACGATATATATCCCGATATTTTTTCCACAAAGTGAGAGCTGTGAAATCAAATGTTAAGTCAAAGCCAATACAAGTAGTTTTAATGTTTAATATTGTGATATCGATTTGATTTTGATTTTTTTTTACCCCATTTACTGTTAATAACTTTATATTGCATATAACTAAACTATAGCAGAGACAATGAAATAGGACTTATTAAAGTATTACTTACTTTAGTCCTTAATAATCATATGAAATATAATTCAAAATAGTCCACATGGCCATTTACATAATTTACAATAAGCTTATACTGATATATATATATATATTTTTGAAAGACCAAATAATTTCTTTATATTTGCTCTTGATTTAATTGTGTTTTAATCAGTGGTTGTGAGATAAGTTCTTATCTTTATCCAAAACATTCCCAAACATAAGCCTCCTAAACTTTCCTCTTTACCAGCTGCACGTTGAGCCTGTGCAGCTTGTAAAGAGGAAAGAGTCGTTTGTGGAGAAAGAGACGTGTGAATCTGGAGTTGAGGGAGTTTATTATGATCAGTGCATCAGAGCGGGCATCAGCACGGGAATGGAGTGATTAGCGCTGCCGCTAACCCAATGCTAACGGGGGAAAAGCAATAGTCCTTTGCGGTGGCAGCATTACAAATGCAGATATTTTCACAGTACATCCACGATCTACTGCAAACCTGAACTAGACTGAGAAGTAAACAAAAGCACATGGTGCAGAGCACACCATATCTCGCAGCTACATTCAGTATGGGCCGTGGCCATCAGCTGCATGGGCCAAAATGGCGTGCCTCCTACATATAAGCCTGGTTTTGTTGCTATCTGATCATTTGTATCTGAACCATCTCCAAATGATTGAGCCACTGGTTTTTCTTTTACCAAGGGGCTCCTCCGCACACTTCACAGACATTGTTGCTTTCTCCATGTTTGTTGAAGAGTGTCTGAGGAGGGGCGGGGCCTGAATGTCTGAGGAGGGGCGGGGCCTGAATGTCTGAGGAGGGGCGGGGCCTGAATGTCTGAGGAGGGGCGGGGCCGCGGCGCTGGGAGCAGTGCAGAGAGCTCCGCTCAGCGGCTTGCCTGAAGCAAGTATTACAGCGCAAATTTGGACTATATTGATATATACGATATGGTCTAATTCCATATCTCTTTTAAAAAATATATCGATATATCTTAAATATCGATATATCGCCCAGCCCTACTCTTAACCCCACCTGAATCGACCATATTTTTTCCAGTTCAGTTTGACCCAAATCCAAAGCTTCTGGACTGGAGCTTACAGTATAGGCCAGTGTCAGACCGACACAACTCATCCAACATTTGACCTCACGTTGTTGTCGTTTTGTCGTCACTCTTTTGTCATTTTTCTTTGACAAACTCAAAACGGTCAGAGTCAAACCAGCCAAAGACAAAGATTCTTTTTCCTACTTTCTATACTGCCTTTCATGCAAATGTCTTTGCTACCAATGAAACAGTGGGTCATTGTCTAAATAGGAGGGACGGGTCAGACGTCACTGACTTCTATGTAATTTAATGATATTTGTCTAAAAACTAAGAGAATTAGGGAGATTGTTTATTATTTACTGTCTGAACAGTAGGAACACGACGCACAACCAGACACCCCCAGACCAGCCGCTCGCCAGGCTGAGTCCCACAGAGAGCTGAGAGGGCAGGGCATTTGGTTTGTTCTGGGTTTAGTCCAGACAAGCAGATTCAAATGAGACAATATTACATGAAATGATTATTATTTTATTTTAGAGACAAAATGTCATCATCTGCAAATGGAGCGTATGAAAAGAACATCTATATTATGATGAATGTATTCACATACTAAAATGTAAATGATAAGATTTCAATTTCCCCCGTTTCATTGTTTTTAAAGATCAACATCTTAAAAAACATATTTTCCAGATGCAAACAAACAGAAACATCCCAATATGTCTCTAAATAGTCCAATGTTGTTTTGACACAATAAGCAGCAAAGCTAAAAGTGTCTCATCTTCCCCCACTCTCCCCTTTGCCTTTTTGCTTTCCTTCATTTCCTTTCTCTCCAGTATTTGTACAATGACTTTCAGTTTAGCCCTGGTTAAAGATTGTATTTCCTGCTTCAGCCCAGTGTAATGCTGTCAGTGTTTAGTTCTCGTTAGAGCGTTGGCTAAACCTCGCCCTAAAACGCTCAGAGTCCAAAACGTCAGAGCGAAGGTTGTTCCCAGACATCGTCCGGATCACGTCCAGGATCGTCTCGTCCCGTTTAATGACGTTTTGAAGAGCAGAAAAACACACTTGGATGGTAAGGTGAGGCATGAAACTCTGTCAACTCCGTTTGTAAAGATATTTGAACACAGTTGGTTATGTCTGTGGGCGAGCTCCTAAAATAGGATCAAAAGTGTGAGTAGTTTTGGTATTTGTGGGACATGGAGGGACAGAGCTGAGAAAGTGAAAGGTCTCACTTACAGAATAAACAAACACACTTAACATAAGGTCAGGTTAGCAGTAGACTATAGATGGATAGACTTGAATGACTTTAATGCAGACTCACATCAGATCAACACATACCAGTGTTTGTCGTACTTTTGTTGCTTTCCAGCACATTTTGGTTGCTCTTTTGTCACATTGTTTTCATCCTTGTTTCCGTCGCTATATTGATGCTTTTTTGAAGCTTTTAGATTTGGGTAAAGCCGGTTCAGGTGAGGGTTAATATTTATTTCCGTGGTTCACAGCAGTGACTCTAAAGCCGCAGTAAAGTGAATGATTAAACAAAGCAGAATAATAAAGCAATAAACATTTAGGGCTGGTCTTAGTCCAGGTTTGAGAACAACAGCACAATTCTTAATAAAACAGCATCAACACATCAACTCAATGGTTTTCAAATCAGGAGTGAAAAAAGCTGGAATCATATGTTTGAAAGAGGAAACGTTTAGGGGAGAGTGGGGAAGTTGAACCATCCACTATATTTAGAAAAGAAAACATTTTAAACTTGTAGATTTGATCTTTACATGATTTGAACTTCCCAGACAAAACTATTTGAAATGTGCTCATGAAAAGGTTCTTTTTTTCTGATGTCGGTCATTTTGTTTGGTATGAAAGTAAATGAACCTCTTAACTAGGGCTGGGCGATATGGACCAAAAGTCATATCCCGATATATTTAGGTTGAATATCGATATACGATATATATCCCGATATTTTTTCCACAAAGTGAGAGCTGTGAAATCAAATGTTAAGTCAAAGCCAAATACAAGTAGTTTTAATGTTTAATATTGTGATATCGATTTGATTTTGATTTTTTTTACCCCATTTACTGTTAATAACTTTATATTGCATATAACTAAACTATAGCAGAGACAATGAAATAGGACTTATTAAAGTATTACTTACTTTAGTCCTTAATATCATATGAAATATAATTCAAAATAGTCCACATGGCCATTTACATAATTTACAATAAGCTTATACTGATATATATATATATATATTTTTGAAAGACCAAATAATTTCTTTATATTTGCTCTTGATTTAATTGTGTTTCATTCCCAAACATAAGCCTCCTAAACTTTCCTCTTTACCAGCTGCACGTTGAGCCTGTGCAGCTTGTAAAGAGGAAAGAGTCGTTTGTGGAGAAAGAGACGTGTGAATCTGGAGTTGAGGAGTTTCTTATGATCAGTGCATCAGAGCGGGCATCAGCGAGGGAATGGAGTGATTAGCGCTGCCGCTAACCCAATGCTAACGGGGGGAAAGCAATAGTCCTTTGCGGTGGCAGCATTACAAATGCAGATATTTTCACAGTACATCCACGATCTACTGCAAACCTGAACTAGACTGAGAAGTAAACAAAAGCACATGGTGCAGAGCACACCATATCTCGCAGCTACATTCAGTATGGGCCGTGGCCATCAGCTGCATGGGCCAAAATGGCGTGCCTCCTACATATAAGCCTGGTTTTGTTGCTATCTGATCATTTGTATCTGAACCATCTCCAAATGATTGAGCCACTGGTTTTTCTTTTACCAAGGGGCTCCTCCGCACACTTCACAGACATTGTTGCTTTCTCCATGTTTGTTGAAGAGTGTCTGAGGAGGGGCGGGGCCTGAATGTCTGAGGAGGGGCGGGGCCTGAATGTCTGAGGAGGGGCGGGGCCTGAATGTCTGAGGAGGGGCGGGGCCGCGGCGCTGGGAGCAGTGCAGAGAGCTCCGCTCAGCGGCTTGCCTGAAGCAAGTATTACAGCGCAAATTTGGACTATATTGATATATACGATATGGTCTAATTCCATATCTCTTTTAAAAATATATCGATATATCTTAAATATCGATATATCGCCCAGCCCTACTCTTAACCCCACCTGAATCGACCATATTTTTTCCAGTTCAGTTTGACCCAAATCCAAAAGCTTCTGGACTGGAGCTTACAGTATAGGCCAGTGTCAGACCGACACAACTCATCCAACATTTGACCTCACGTTGTTGTCGTTTTGTCGTCACTCTTTTGTCATTTTTCTTTGACAAACTCAAAACGGTCAGAGTCAAACCAGCCAAAGACAAAGATTCTTTTTCCTACTTTCTATACTGCCTTTCATGCAAATGTCTTTGCTACCAATGAAACAGTGGGTCATTGTCTAAATAGGAGGGACGGGTCAGACGTCACTGACTTCTATGTAATTTAATGATATTTGTCTAAAAACTAAGAGAATTAGGGAGATTGTTTATTATTTACTGTCTGAACAGTAGGAACACGACGCACAACCAGACACCCCCAGACCAGCCGCTCGCCAGGCTGAGTCCCACAGAGAGCTGAGAGGGCAGGGCATTTGGTTTGTTCTGGGTTTAGTCCAGACAAGCAGATTCAAATGAGACAATATTACATGAAATGATTATTATTTTATTTTAGAGACAAAATGTCATCATCTGCAAATGGAGCGTATGAAAAGAACATCTATATTATGATGAATGTATTCACATACTAAAATGTAAATGATAAGATTTCAATTTCCCCCGTTTCATTGTTTTTAAAGATCAACATCTTAAAAAACATATTTTCCAGATGCAAACAAACAGAAAACATCCCAATATGTCTCTAAATAGTCCAATGTTGTTTTGACACATAAGCAGCAAAGCTAAAAGTGTCTCATCTTCCCCCACTCTCCCCTTTGCCTTTTTGCTTTCCTTCATTTCCTTTCTCTCCAGTATTTGTACAATGACTTTCAGTTTAGCCCTGGTTAAAGATTGTATTTCCTGCTTCAGCCCAGTGTAATGCCTGTCAGTGTTTAGTTCTCGTTAGAGCGTTGGCTAAACCTCGCCTAAAACGCTCAGAGTCCAAAACGTCAGAGCGAAGGTTGTTCCCAGACATCGTCCGGATCACGTCCAGGATCGTCTCGTCCCGTTTAAATGACGTTTTGAAGAGCAGAAAAACACACTTGGATGGTAAAGGTGAGGCCATGAAACTCTGTCAACTCCGTTTGTAAAGATATTTGAACACAGTTGGTTATGTCTGTGGGCGAGCTCCTAAAATAGGATCAAAAGTGTGAGTAGTTTTTGGTATTTGTGGGACATGGAGGGACAGAGCTGAGAAAGTGAAAGGTCTCACTTACAGAATAAACAAACACACTTTAACATAAGGTCAGGTTAGCAGTAGACTATAGATGGATAGACTTGAATGACTTTAATGCAGACTCACATCAGATCAACACATACCAGTGTTTGTCGTACTTTTGTTGCTTTTCCAGCACATTTTTGTTGCTCTTTTGGTCACATTGTTTTCATCCTTGTTTCCGTCGCTATATTGATGCTTTTTTGAAGCTTTTAGATTTGGGGTAAAGCCGGTTCAGGTGAGGGTTAATATTTATTTCCGTGGTTTCACAGCAGTGACTCTAAAGCCGCAGTAAAGTGAATGATTAAACAAAGCAGAATAATAAAGCAATAAACATTTAGGGCTGGTCTTAGTCCAGGTTTGAGAACAACAGCACAATTCTTAATAAAACAGCACAACACAATCAACTCAATGGTTTTCAATCAAGGAGTGAAAAAGCTGGAATCATATGTTTTGAAAAGGAAACGTTTAGGGGGCAGTGAGGGAAAAGTTGAACCATCCACTATATTAAAAGAAAACAATTTTAAACTTGTAGATTTGATCTTACATGATTTGAAACTTCCCAACAAAACTATTTAAGACATGTTTAATGAAAAATCATTTTTTTGCACACAAAATGTAGGTCCTTTTTTTTTCTGATGTCGGTCATTTGGTTTGTAATTAAAAGTAAATAACCTCTTACCCCCACCTGAAATCCACACATTTTTTCCAGTTCAGTTTTGACCCAAATCCAAAACCGTCTCTCGCGATCGCCGACATTACACAGCTCAACGCCGCCAGCTGTCAGACCTGAACAACTCAATCCAACATTTGACCTCCACTTGTCGTTTTGTCGTCGACTCTTTTGTCATTTTTTCTTTGACAAACTCAAAACGTCAGAGTCAAACAGACAAAGACAAAGATCTCCTTTTTTCTCTGCCTTTTATGCAAAGTCTTTTCTCCAAATGAAACAGTGGTCATTGTCTAAATAGGAGGGACGACGAGACTGACGTCATGACTTCTATGTAAATTAATGATATTGTGTCTAAAAACTAGAGAATTAGGCAGATTGTTAATTTCTTTTTTTTGTCCTAATTGGTTCTGCAAGCCCCGTCACTCCTGATCCAGATGAGTCAAAGTAAGCAGCAGCGGCCTCCAGGGGGCAGCTGTCCGACCGTGAGTGTTTTTATATAAAGGACTTTTCACTTTGTTTCTGTTGATAATGTTTTCTAAAGATCCTGTTCTCGCAGGTCTGTGTCCATGAAGAGCACCGTCAAAACATGAACTTTAGTCTTCCAGGAAACGACTGAGAACAGGCTCACATAAGACTCACTCTTATGGTTTCAGTGTCCCACAATGACCTCACAATAAATAATAATACATGTGTGTTTCACCATAGAAAACTAAACCTGTTCTTATTCTTATTGTGTCACGTTTCTAAATACATTTAGGGGCACAGTGGCTCAGCAGTTTAGCTCTGGTGTTCACAGCTAAAGTCCCAGGTTTCGATTCCAGGCTGACAGGGCCTCTCTTGAGTTTGCATGTTCTCCCTGTGTCTGTGTAGGTTCTGCCCTGTCACTAACCAAACAATAGGCCAGAATGAATGAGAGTGTGTTTGCCTGAGTGGACGCGCTAACGACAGGGGTGGTCGTGTGACATAAACCAAATCATGGATTATAATAATGCCATTTGTAAAACATTGAACAGAATCATTATGACCATAGATAAAAGCAGTGATCCTTTGGAGGGACCCCTTAAGAGGCCGACGAAGAGGGCCGTTTTGGACTGATACAAAACCACATGTGTCTTTAAGGTCTGGTCCACATTTGTTCTGCTTCACCCAGACATCGGTCCATTTATTGGACCTGTTTCCTCTGAACAATCATAACACAGAGTTCCAAGTTTGGTTCTGTGTGAAGCTGTGACTGTGCTGGTTTTCCAGGTCGGAAGCAGTGGTCTGTTCTTGAAAAGTGACCACTCAACAATCTGAAAACCTCCAACACTTTGAGAGCAGGAACAGGACTCAGGGTTAAGACTTCAAGTTTCTCTGTATTTAGAGACATATTGATTAGTATGAACTGATCACACCTGAACACAGCAATAAAGAACATTACAGAAATCAATAGTTCTATCTCATGCTGAAATATGAACAAATATTCACAATAAATGAGAGTTAATGAGAACACATAGAATCTGTCTTTTAACAAGAGAAAAATATCTACAGAACGTGAGTAATGTTTATAATACAAAACAGTAGAGAAGTAAGATCGGTTTTAGAAAGGCGAGAAAAGCTTAATACAGACAATACCACATAACGTCATCCATGTTACAACCATTATGGATCTGTTTTTCCTCCAGTAAAGTGACTTGATTTCAGTCTCGATGTCAGATGTGAGTGTGACATATTTTTTAATATTTATTCCCACAGAGATGGAGCGCCTCGAGGGTCTCAGTGCGGAGTGTGACCTGACGTGGTTTTTTTCAGGTCTGTAACCAGAACCTCCTTCTCCTCCAGCCCTCTGTCTGTCCTGACTCATTGTCGTCTCAAACTCATTCTATCGCTTTTACTGACTTCCAGACCATCACTGATGTACAGGGACAGCGTTACGAGATGGTTCTTTGCTCTATTTTTGGTTACAGCAACTGGGAGGAGGTTCTGACCTTGTCAAAGAGGAACTGAGGAGGTTCAAAAAGCTCTGACTTCAGAACATCCAGAGAGGAGCCCAGAGAAGGAGCCCAGAGAGGGACCCAGAGAGGAGCCCAGAGAGGAGCCCAGAGAGGACCCAGAGAGAATCAGAGAGGAGCTCAGAGAGAGCCCCAGAGAGGAGCAACAGAGAGGAGCTCAGAGAGACTCAGAGAGGAAGCTTCAGAGAGGAAGCCGAAGAGGAGCCCAGAGAGGGCTCAGAGAGGAGCTCAGAGAGGAGCCCAGAGAGGAGCTCAGAGAGGAGAAGAGAGGAGCCAGAGAGAGCACAGAGAGGAGCCCAGAGAGGACCCAGGAGGAGCCCAGAGAGGAGCCCAGAAGGAGCCAGAGAGGAGCTCAGAGAGGACTCAGAGTGAGGAGCCCAGAGAGGACCCAGAGAGGAAGCTCAGAGAGGAGCCCAGAGAGGAGCCCAGAGAGGAGCCTCAGAGAGGAGCTCAGAGAGGAGCACAGAGAGAGCTCAAGAGAGGAGCTCAAAGAACAGAGAGAGCACAGGAGGAGCTCAGAAGGAGCACAGAGAGGAGCACAGAGAGGACCGAGAAGAGGACCCAGAGACGGAGCTCAAAGGGGAGCCAGCGAGGAGCTCAGAGAGGCAGCACAGAGAGGAGCTCCAGAGAGGAGCCCAGAGAGGAGCCCAGAAGGAGCCCAGAGAGGAGCCCAGAGAGGAGCCCAGAGAGGACCCAGAGAGGAGCTTCGAGAGGAGGCCAGAGAGGAGTCACAGAGAGGAGCTCAGAAGAGGAGCCACAGGGAGCAAGAGAGGAGCCAAGAGGAGCCCAGAGAGGGAGTCAAGGAGGAGCCCAGAGAGTAGCTCACGAGAGGAAGCCAACAGAGAGAAGCTAGAGAAGGAGCCCAGAGAGGAGCCCAGAGAGGAGCCAGAGAGAGCCCAGAGAGGAGCCCAGAGAGGAGCCCAGAGAGGAGCCCAAAGGGAGCCCAGAGGTTGAGGAGGATGGAGCTGCAGAGAGGCTGTGCGAACATCAACTCTGGACTTCCTGAGGAGGATGAGCAGGAGCATCTGGCCCAAGCGTCTGCAGAACTGTAAGAAACTCTGTCTGAACGTTTAAAACTGGCCTTACACTCTGCGAGTTTTGGAAGATTTTGACACGATTTAATACAACCAATATTTTAATGGTCTGATTTCCGCTCACTGTGTCTCTGTGGTGCAGTGTCAGGCTGTTAACAACAATTAACCTTTCTAACAACTAGGGTTAAAAATCTTATGTGGTCATTATTCTTTTAACTTAAACAAACATTATTATATTCCCATGTACATTATGACCCAAAGAGTTTCATTCATGGAATAAACAGGGAAAGAACACAAACTCTTCAACACTAGGGCTGGTACCGTTTGTTTTATTTCGATATCACTACTATTAACAATACCTGCTTTTGTAACGCCGGTTGCCCTTAACGGTAACTTTTTTTGATACCTAATGTTATTTTAATTCATAAAAATAAACATAACATGGGTTATAAAAGGAGGACGTCTAAAACAGCACAGAAAGAAACGGCTGCAGCAAGCGGTCACTGTTAACTTCATGGTTTGGAGCAGAGTTTCTACTTAAGCAGTGAATAAGGAGAGAAAGGACGTATTACCCGCCTGAGCTGCAGAGACAGACCACATCAGGAACATACGGTTTTCCAATAACACTTTTCTGAAAGCGCTGCACTGTGACAACAAGTACTTCCAATGGGTCAAGAGATCTTTACACAGTCCACTAATTACTTTACCAAAACTGTACCAAAAATGTGTAATGCCGATGAGCGCTCACTATACCACAAACAATCTTTGATATTCTCTGGCTGCAGCTGGAATTTAAGTACACAGTCACCTAAGCCCCGCCTCCTCCGTGGGTTGTCGCCAAAGTAAACACGTCTTTCTTGTTGTACTGGCTCTGTTTTACTTTTCATTTGCTAAAAACTCAAGTTTCCTTTTTTAATTCAGGCCTGGTTAGTCCTGGCTCAGGACCGCGGCTCTGCCAATCTCTAATAATTACAAGTAAGTTATGGCTTGAATTTCACTTTAAGAAACATCTGCAATTTGTGGCTTAGTGCTAATTATCTGCGCACACCTCATGCTGCTTTTTGACTCACTGCGGGTCATGGAGAAAAAAGTACAGAAATTAGGTACTGAAAGAATTTTAGTTTTGATTCTACCCCTACTTTAAGCTTTTCGGTCGGTATAATGGTTCTAACACGTTCATCAGGTGGTTCTAGTCCAGTCGATCTGAGCTGATCTTAGGTCTGATGTGTTTCTTACAGGTCACGATTTCTCCAGTTCAGAGTAAACTGAAGAGAGCATCTGCAGCAGAAGTTCAGTCATCTTGTGAGTGTGCTAAAGCAGGAGACCACGCCCCCTGAAGCAGATTAACCACAGAGCTGTACATCACAAGAGGGCGCCTCAGAGGTCAGCCAGGAACATGAGGTCAGACACATGGAGACGGCCTCGAGACCAGTCGCTGATGAGCAGCATCACGGTGCAGCATGTTTAAACAAAAACCAAAGTTGAAGAAGCCAATCAGGACGGTGGCCTGACGAAGGGGTGCCGGTGCTGGGGAAAAACAGTTCGACCAGAAGTTTTCAGTCTGGACTGGGCTGAAGGCAGAGCACACCAGGACGTCCAGCTGCTGTTCCCCTTCCTTTCAGAGACTGCAATGTACTCGGCTCAGAGTTCAGCCTGGTGAGCTGATCCATCACCTTCTTCAGTCAAACCAAAAGTCTCAGCAGGTCTTTAAGTTCGTTCAGCTGCTCTTCTTTTGACGTCCGGACGAGTGCAGACTTCCCTGGACTTCAGTGACCGGGTCTGACGAGCCCACAGAGAGCGCCTCAGTGGAGGAGCGCTGGTGAACCTCATCAAGGGAAGCTGCTTCCTCCGCTCTCCTCTGGATAACCACACGCCCCGCAGCAGCCAATCAGATCCCTGTGAGTGCGTCCCATGGTGACAGAGGTGGCGAGGGTTCAACCGACCCAACAGAAGAGCAGTACTTCATGAAGAGGTTCACAGACAAGGCCACAGCCGTCATCACTCCCACATCAAAGAGCATCCGCAGCCTGTACACTCATGGTCTACATCCAGTCTTCTGCTGGATCCTCTCCACTTTTACAGAAGCTCTGAAGCAAACAGAGAAACCAAGAGCCTGCCAAGACTCTGATGAGATGTATGTCCATTCCTGGGTGGTCCAGGCAAAGTTCAAGAACTAAGTATCATGGGGAACAGGAGCAGACCTTCACTGGACTGATGAGACTATAAGATGGTGCAGTCTCTGGGAAAACTGGCCTTTTGAGCAGCTGCTGAGGAACCTGATCTCTACCAACGTGACCTGAGGACCTGTGGGCTGGACGCTGCAGAGATCTCGTTACTTCCGGAGTCTTCACAGAGGTCTTTAGAAAGAACAAGATTGTATGAGACAAGGCCTACTGCTTCATCCATCTGAGTGTGCAGGAGTTCTGGCTGCACTTCCGTCATAGACTTACTACAGCTTGGGGTACCTGCTGTCACCACATCTGAGAGCCCTGAGGCCTTCTACTGCTCTGAGTGACCTGCCTTGAAGAGTCCAAATCGGACCACCTGGACCCTGTTCCTGGCCTTCCTCGTGGGGCCGTCTCCTGCCGACCAATCAGAGGCCTGCTGCTGGTCTGCTGACTGAGACAGGAAAGTGACCGGACCAATCAGCAACAGTAAAGTACATAAACAGAAGCTGAATGAAGAGGGTCCTGTTCTACAGAAGAGGAGTCTGAACCTGTTCATGTCTGATCGAACAGAACGACCACCGCCTGATGAGGAGATATCAGAGTTCATGAGTTCAGGAACGTCTCTTCTGACAGAGACTTCTCTGCTCAGTGGGTTCTGCTCGTCCTTCCCTCCACTGTCCTCAGACTCAGCCCTGGAGGAGTATTGACCTCAGGAAATAATGTCCCACAGAGAGAGGTTCCGGAACCTTCTGCGGTCGCAAAAGCCTCCACCAAAGCCCACGTGATCCAGACTGTGTTTAACAACTGTGTCATTGTCACCGGGTAGAAAATGGTCAACAACGCCATCTAGTGTTGGATTTTAAAAGAGGTTATACATGGTCTGGGTTTAATACTCGATCTGATGGCTGGAAGTGCAACAGGCGTGCATTATTTGGTATAACGCACACGTAGTCGGTAGTTAAATCCTGGGATATCCTCCGCTGCAGGCATCGCCATAGCAACGGATAACACAGCTGAAATCAGACAAACGCTTAGTTAAGTGACGACATGAACCATGAGATGGATTTTGTGGTTAAATCAAATTTTTGGCCAAAAAACTTTTTGAATGAATGGGGAATAGAGAGAGCAGCAGCTAGGTTAGGCTTCTGTTAATAAAATATGATCTTTCATTTCTAACTGTAAACGGTTAAGGCAATATTCATTATTTTCAGACGTACATAAAATATCCCTGCACTTAAGCATATTTGTCTGGATAGTAAGTCAAACATAAAAGTTTCAGTTCGTGGGGCCGAGGTGTATAGCGACTCCACTGCAGCTGTTTTAGTAGAGCTCGTTGAGCTACAGGTTGCTAACTAGCTAACAGCTTTAGGTTAAACAGCGAAAATAGGCCTGCTGCGATAATTACTATCGACTTACGCTCGATAAGTAATGAAGGACGATAACATTTTAGTCTCGATAAATGCACGTGCTGCGTGGTGCTTAAAATACAGAATATGAACTATCACAGCGTAGTGAGCGGAGCGTCCAGCCAAACCGTCTCCATGTGCTTAAAGACAGCACTGAAGCACATCAGCCGTATCCTCGCATGTACCAGGTTCATTTATAGATTCGCGCTGCTTTTGGAAAGAAGCGGGGTGTAACAAGTGCCGTGCTTATTCCGGAGAAGCCGATTCCGGACACTTTCCTGTGAACTTTTATCACGGAGCAAGAGGGATCGTGTGAAACACTTGGAGTTCACCACAAAGAAGCTCACGGAGAGAAATAACAACATTAATCGACTGCAGGTATGTCCAACTGAAACGAAACCCCGCCCAGTTCAGTGTATCAAAGCTATCAGAGCTACTGGTTGAGCGCTTTAAATAGCCACTTATCCAAATACAAGCCGTGAATAGTGCCTGAGAAACATATTACTGACTGGTCCACACTTTTCAAAAGCCAGAGAACGCTGCAGAAGTTTGACAAACAGTCACTAAGCTTCCCCACCCCAAAAAGCTGCTTCACTTCCATACAGCCGTGTGTACAGGAGGTGAGATTTTGAAAGAAAAGGAAACAAAACATATAGCTACTGCAGTAATCAGTATTATCTGAACCATACATGTAATATACATTTTATTCTTAACCAGGTTTAATTCACATAGAAATGAGTTTTTGTCGGGGAATATTTAACCAGACTAATGTAGATGAAATCAATATTGTTATTGGTATTTTTAAAGAGGACACTGTATATTGCTATTTAAAAAAAAAGTCTGACAGACCTTTAGTTCAAACACAGAACCTGGTGAGAGATAAGTTATGTTAAAAGGTTGAGAAACACAGAGGATACAGTGTCCTAGATATATCGTACCCTTCTAGTTTGCAACTTTGTTTTGGTATAGGTGTTAATAACTGAATGTCATAGTCAAACATTTCAGTTAACAATAGTTGTTTACAGTTTCTTTTTATTGCTACAGTATTTTGATTATACTCAATATTATGTTATCGCGATATTCTTCTGAGAACCGATATATCATCTCAAAAAAAATGATCGTGCAGGCCTAGTGGTAAAAGGTGAATAACTCCTGCCAGGAGCCGCATATCGGTGTTTACTTCCCAGGAAAAGTGCAGGTTTAGTCCTTTGTGTTGTGGATTCTGGGATGCAGTGTGGTGCTTTCTGTTTGTTTCGTTTGAGCCTGATGGAGATTCTTCTCACAGGCAGTGAGAGAAATGACTCGCTCTGAGACGAGGCCTTCAACAGACCAGCTAAAAGCCCAAATAAAATAAGTCCTGAGTTTGCATATTTCGAGTTTTAGTAAATGAAAACAACATTTGTTATAAAATGTTACGTTTTGGTGGGAATGGATAAGCGGATTAAACAACTCGGAGCCGTGCATTGACGGTTAAAATGCACTCTCGGTGGAGTAACACCACTCTGCTGCGTGTCTGGCATTATAAACGTCTAATGGCATCGCTTCCTCGTTGTTTAATTCTTACTTAGTAACGGGTTTAAAGGTTCTTTTGAAAGACCTGGTTAATAAAAAAGTTTTGTTCAAATACCTTACGCGTTTCGACGGACTGGGAATTTTACTTCAAGTCAGAGAACGGTCTCCCAACATGAATGAGCGTCTCTTATCGAGTTCTTCCCAGGCCCCCATAGAAATTTACAGACAGCATC
Source organism: Neogobius melanostomus (assembly GCA_007210695.1). NCBI lineage: Eukaryota > Metazoa > Chordata > Actinopteri > Gobiiformes > Gobiidae > Neogobius > Neogobius melanostomus. The sequence continues at coordinate 38,235 of VHKM01000465.1, forward strand.
GCGTCATAGAAGGGGCGTGGCTCGCCGAGGGGGGGAAAACAAATCTTTGGGAAACCACAATTTTTCACTCTTTTTAGCCATTTTCCTGGCGATATAAACTTAATTATATACAAATAAAGTCAAGTCTAAATGGTCCATAAAAATGGATGTTTAATTTCACAGCAGATTGTTCCAGTAGAAGCAAAAAAATATATCAATAATTCAGCATTTGTTAAGAATCCAAAGGGTCGCCGACAATTGTGTCAACCCGGGGCCCACGGAATCGTTCAGGTACCTTAAAATACAGAATCTTCGGTGCGGGTGGGTCGGGTTCAAAGCCCACAACATGTTTTTTTATTTATTTTTGTCCATACATTGTTTGGCTTACGACATACAGTATATTCTATCCATAATCCCACACTGTCGGCTTGTGTGTTTGAATGTGTTTTAGGGGTAAAATGTATCATTAGCATGTTTCAAATCCAATCCACTTTATTTATATAGCAACTTTAACAACAAAACGTTTCCAAAGTGCCTGAACATGTTTTGCTATGTCACCTGGCCTATGGCTTCCCGTATGGACTTACTACGCTACAAAAATGCAGCCAAAGCAGTGCCCAAGCACACGTGATGAATAATGCATCAAAGAACAACTCAAATAACAAAGACACAGATTTTACTAACCTGGGAGAGCGTCAGGTAAAGCTGCTCCACTTTAGTCCAACCTGTTTAGTTTGACAGAAAGAGTTGTCCATCGACGTGGTAGAAGTAAACGCCTCAAATATATTTTCTGCTCTTCGTTTCCTGATAAAGGCCCATGAGTGATTTAAAGGTTCTCAGGGTGCAGTAGCAAACAAAGCATCAATGCTAATTCTCTCTGTAAACTCACGGTCACCTGACGCGCTCCTGGTTTGCAGTCACAGCAGCTGCAGCCTGACTCATGACGCTGTTTTTTTATGTGTGTGGGGTTCGGGTCGGGTCGGGTTCGGTTGGCAAAATGAGACACTTTTTCTTCGGTTCGGGTTTTGATTTACAGCGGTCGGGTTGGAGCGGGTACAGAAAAAAGCCGACCCACGATCTCTAAACAATTCCATGAGAAGAAGAACAGGAGAGGATAAGAAACATATCTTAAATAAACTCCTACCTCATTCTTCTATTAAAAAATTAAACTTAGAAAGGCCTACGAACGCAAAAAATAAAATAGGGCCAGATGTAATCAACTTCAATTTGAACAATTTTTCTTTTATTTATTTCTTTTATTTGTTTATATTATATTATTATAATTATTATTAGGCCCGAGCGCCATCAGGGCTGGCGAAGGGGCTCTCCCAAGTGCGAAGAGCGTCACAAAACGACGCGAAGCGCTCGCCTCTCAAACATGCACTATGCACTTCCTCTCGTCGTGCAGTTCTGTTGCACTGCACAGTATCAGAAAACGAACATTGTAATTGGACAGTGCGTGGACGAAGTGGAGCGCACTCCCAAAAGTGCGAACAAACCACGCACCAAAACGAGCGCTGAACGCTCCCCTCCCTCAACACTCACTAACACAACTCCTTTTGTCGTGCACGTCCCGTTGCACATACATATATAATGCAAAAATCAAAACATTGTAATTGTACAGCAGTCTTTGTTTGTTATTTTGTTGTTTCTTTCTTTCTTTCGCACCGTCTGGCATTTTCAATCCAGTGAACATTACGAGAAGAAAGTCACAGATTTTGGCCGCAAATTAAACCCGATCCGACGCAAACTTTTGGAACTATTTCCAAATTTTGAATTTCAAAAATAGTGCCGCTACAGCGCCACCTCAGTTTTTTTTTTTAATGCGAGATAGGACTTGGCAAAAAAATGAATTTTGTCGTAGAATCATAAAATAGGTACAAAGTCGTGCATCATGAAGTTGAGCAAAAAATATTATTACGGCAACGCCGTTCCGCCATATTGGGTGTGCCCATTTTGGATGCTAGCCGCCCGCCGAAGCGGGATCTGCCTTTATTTTTCACTTCTACAATCTATCTCCTCTAGAGCGTTTATCGGAACGAGCTAATTTGGGTGGAAATAATCTTGAGAAGTAGAACTTTAAAAGATATCCAAATTACTTTTCTTAAGTTTACGTTTTTTATGCGGCGAAGCGCAACTGTACGAATATTTGAGATTTCGCAAACAAAAAATGGCTCCATTTCGCACATATGGAGCCCGATTTCGCTCATTTTGTTATCGTTGTTAAAGTCTCCTAAACACCTTTCATTTGGCAAATTCAAATTGGGGCGGATATCGCCCTATAGGAATATCAGGAGAGTACAAATTTTAGTTTTATGAAATAAAATAATTTGGCACAAAATTCTATTTGGGTCGTTCCAATTCAGAATTCAATAACATCCATGCCATATTTTCACGGTGTTGCCGTCGATGACAGAACGTCCATTTATCTGATGAAAATGTTAACTCATAATTCAGCGAGAAGTGAGAAACCAAGTTGATCCAAAGTACTTGGATAACCTTGTGGATGTTCTGCGGCGCCGCCGCAACCCGAATAAATGTAAAAATAAGCTTCAGTTTGCAGATTAGTGTGATACAAATTCATACTAATTTTCTGTATATAATGTCAAATTGAGCAGAGTGCAAGTTAGCGCTTCCAAAAATACCTAAAACTAAGACCCTTGGGAAAAAAGTAAAAAAAACAAACATAAGTCATAGCAATACATAATTTTAGATTGAGGAGACAAAAGGGCGCGAAGCGCCCCTTGCATTTAGGCAGGGCGGTCGTCAAGGGCCCGATAATTGCGCTTCGGCTATATTTATTATTTTTTTATTATTATTATTATTATTATTAATTATCATTTCTGCTGAACACAATGATGCAATGGTGAACAGTTGCAATGGAACAACGACAAGGCCACTCAAACTAACAACACACACCCACATATAACAAAGGAGGCATGCACGGGCACACCACCAACCACACACACCACACACACACACAACACACACACACACACAACACGACAAAAGAAGAGGATGTATGCCATGTATTTGTGATGAGCCTATGCTGTATAGTGAGTTCATGTGGGGCAGCCTGTTTGAGAAGATGTGTACCTCCACAGCTGCCCAGCACCTGCTACCTGAACTGAGATTTTGTACTTTTTTTCCCCCTCTTTTTTCTGATATGTACTCTAGCATACCCGTATGCACATACACATCACACTTACACACACACACACCACATAAAGTACGCGTCACACAAACCAACAGTCCGCATCAGCCCCCATCACCACACCGCACCACTAAATCACACCGCATTATCAATCATTATTGTTTTTGTCAATTTTACATTTTTCACATTCTTCTTTGACAAGTAAGTATCTCTGTTTATAACTTATATTTTAAATTGAAGAATATTTAGATCGGTTTCTAGAGAGTTCCATCGTTTCACACCAGATACTGAGACAACACATGTTTGAGGGTTTTCCCGTGAAAATAGGTTGTTTAAAGTTATTATTTCTCTGCTTGTCTCACTCAGATTCAGATTCCTCAGGGAATTAATTTGCTGCACCTCAACAGATATTGCACAAACAAACCCATACAACATTCACTGTGTTCACTTCCAACGGTACACAATAGCGATAGTATAACAAAAAGGACCATGTCAAAAGGTCCAATGTCACTTAGTAAAAGACACTCCTTCAGAATTAACATTCAGTGGCAGGGACAAAAGATTACCAAAACGATTGTTTT
>VHKM01000467.1:0-55000 GCA_007210695.1 Neogobius melanostomus
AGGAGAGATTGATTCGCCATACACACTATGGGGCAGAGACCACATAAACACCAATGCAAAAATTTCAATTCCCCGAGAAAAAAGTGAAAAACTGCAGAAGGCCAATTTTTTCTCAAAAAACCCACAAAGTTGGCGGAAGCTTGGAACAATGCCACATTGGCAAGAAATTTGCAAAATTGCGGAAAAAAAATGCGGAAAAGCATTGAATTTTGCGGGAGCACCACATTAGCGTCAATGGGAAAAATGAGTAATTCGTTCCGATTTGCGGAAAAACCGTAATTCGCAGAAGTCCGAAAAGTAATAGCAGGATTTAATCGTCAACATGCGAAACATTTTTTGAGCCATAACTTGCAGAAATTTGCACAAAGCATGAAGTGCTGAAAGGTGCCTGAAATTCAGGAAAAAGAGGAATAATAACTAGATAATGGCAAGCAATGGCTGCGCCAATTGCGATTGACTGCGGAACTGCGGAATCCGAATGCAAGAAATTGCATAATTGCATAAATTGGTTAATTTGCATAATCTAATGTTCATAACTGTGGAAATGCATAAAACTGGTTAAATTGCCAGAAAAACTGTAAAAGTCATAAATTGGTTAATTTGCAATAATCTAATTGCATAAACCGGTAAAAAGCAGAACAGTTTAATTTATTCTATATATCGTTATGTTGCATAAATGGTTAAATTGCAAAAAAAACGGTAAAATGCATTAATTGGTTAATTGGCATAAATTATATAAACTGCATTAACTGTTAAATTTCATAAATCCCTAAGTGCATAAATTGTTATGTTTGCATAACTGGTTAAAATGCGTAAACTGGTTAAAATGCGTAAATGGGTGTTAAATTCCATAAGGGTTTATTTTGCCATAAATTGTTTATATTGCATAAACTTTTCTTATAATTCCATAAAACTGGTCAAACTGTTGAAATCGTCTAAATGCTGAAATTGCAAGAAGCTGCACAAATGGCTGAAACAACTTGGAAGGCCAGAAATCCCATTGGCTGGATTCGCCATACACACTAAATGGAGGCAGAGACCCATACACACCAAATCAAAAATTTCAAATCCTGTATGAAAAAAACTGGGAAAACTGCAGAAGGCCAATTTTTTCTCAAAACCCACAAGTTGCGGAAGCTGAAATGCACAAAGTCAGAGAATTGCAGAAATTGCGGAAAAAAATGCGGAAAAGCATGATTTGCGGGAAGCCCATTATGCGTCAATGGAAAAAAAATGTGCGTATTTCGTCCGATTGCGGAAAAACCGTAATTGCAGAAGTCCGAAAAGTAATAGCAGGATTCTCCTCAACATGCGGAACATTTTGATGCATAATTTGCAAAATTGCACAAAGCATGAAAGTGCTGAAAGGTGCAGAAAATCAGGAAAAATGTGCGGGAATAATAATAATAATAATAATAATAATAAAGAAACGGAAACCAATAATTGACTGCGGAAAATTCCGCAGTCAATCAATAACTAGAAATGCAGCAATGGCTGCGCCATTGCGATGACTGCGGAACTGCGGGAATCGAATGCAAAATTGCATAAATTTGCATAAATTGGTTAATTTGCATAATCTAATGTTCATAAACTGGTGAAATTGCATAAACTGGTAAAATTGCAGAAAAACTGTAAAATGCATAAATTGGTTAATTTGCATAATCTAATTTGCATAAACCGGTAAAATGCATGAACAGTTTAAATTGCACAAACTGTTATGTTGCATAAACTGGTTAAATTGCAAAAAAAACGGTCAAATGCATTAATTGGTTAATTTGCATAAATTATATAAACTGCATTAACTGTTTAAATTTCATAAATCCTAAATGGCATAAATTGTTATGTTGCATAAACTGGTTAAAATGCGTAAACTGGTTAAAATGCGTAAACTGGTTAAATTCCATAAAGTGGTTAATTTGCATAAATTGTTTATATTGCATAAACTTTTAAATTCCATAAACTGGTCAACTGTTGAAATCGCCTAAATGCTGAAGATGCAGAAGCTGCACAAATGGCTGAAACACATGGAGAGCCAGAAATCCTATTAAAATACATTGGCTGGATTCGCCATACACACTAATGGAGCAGAGACCACATACACACCAATGCAAAAAGTTCAAATTCCTGTAGAAAAAAACTGGAAAACTGCAGAAGGCCAATTTTTTCTCAAATCCCACAAGTTGCGGAAGCTGAACATGCACAAGTTGCAGAAATTGCAGAAATTGCGGAAAAAAAATGCAGAAAAGCATGAATTTGCGGGAGCCCCATTATGCGTCAATGGGAAAAATGTGCGGTATTTCGTCCGATTGCGGAAAACCGTAAATCGCAGAAGTCCAAAAGTAATAGCAGGATTCTCCTCAACATGCGGAACGTTTTGATGCATAACTTGCAGAAATTGCACAAAGCATGAAAGTGCTGAAAGGTGCAGAAAATCAGGAAAAATGTGCCGGAATAATAATAATAATAAAGAAACGCAAACCAATAATTGACTGCGGAAAATTCCGCAGTCAATCAACTAGAAATGCAGCAATGGCTGCGCCATTGCGATTGACTGCGGAACTGCGGGAATCGAATGCAGAAATTGCATAAATTTGCATAAATTGGTTAATTTGCATAATCTAATGTTCATAAACTGGTGAAATTGCATAAACTGGTAAAATTGCAGAAAAACTGTAAAATGCATAAATTGGTTAATTTGCATAATCTAATTGCATAAACCGGTAAAATGCATGAACAGTTTAAATTGCACAAACTGTTATGTTGCATAAACTGGTTAAATTGCAAAAAAAAACGGTCAAATGCATTAATTGGTTAATTTGCATAAATTATATAAACTGCATTAACTGTTTAAATTTCATAAATCCTAAATGGCATAAATTGTTATGTGCATAAACTGGTTAAAATGCGTAAACTGGTTAAAATGCGTAAACTGGTTAAATTCCATAAAGTGGTAATTTGCATAAATTGTTTATATTGCATAAACTTTTTAAATTCCATAAACTGGTCAAACTGTTGAAATCGCCTAAATGCTGAAGATGCAGAAGCTGCACAAATGGCTGAAACACATGGAGAGCCAGAAATCCTATTAAAATACATTGGCTGGATTCGCCATACACACTAATGGAGCAGAGACCACATACACACCAATGCAAAAAGTTCAAATTCCTGTAGAAAAAAACTGGAAAACTGCAGAAGGCCAATTTTTTCTCAAACCCACAAGTTGCGGAAGCTGAACATGCACAAGTTGCAGAAATTGCAGAAATTGCGGAAAAAAATGCGGAAAAGCATGAATTTGCGGGAGCCCCATTATGCGTCAATGGGAAAAATGTGCGGTATTTCGTCGATTGCGGAAAAACCGTAAATCGCAGAAGTCCCAAAAGTAATAGCAGGATTCTCCTCAACATGCGGAACGTTTGATGCATAACTTGCAGAAATTGCACAAAGCATGAAAGTGCTGAAAGGTGCAGAAAATCAGGAAAATGTGCCGGAATAATAATAATAATAAAGAAACGCAAACCAATAATTGACTGCGGAAAATTCCGCAGTCAATCAACTAGAAATGCAGCAATGGCTGCGCCATTGCGATTGACTGCGGAACTGCGGGAATCGAATGCAGAAATTGCATAAATCTGCATAAATTGGTTAATTTGCATAATCTAATGTTCATAAACTGGTGAAATTGCATAAACTGGTAAAATTGCAGAAAAACTGTAAAATGCATAAATTGGTTAATTTGCATAATCTAATTTGCATAAACCGGTAAAATGCATGAACAGTTTAATTGCACAAACTGTTATGTTGCATAAACTGGTTAAATTGCAAAAAAAACGGTAAAATGCATTAATTGGTTAATTTGCATAAATTATATAAACTGCATTAGCTGTTTAAATTTCATAAATCCTAAATGGCATAAATTGTTATGTTGCATAAACTGGTTAAAATGCGTAAACTGGTTAAAATGCGTAAACTGGTTAAATTCCATAAAGTGGTTAATTTGCATAAATTGTTTATATTGCATAAACTTTTTAAATTCCATAAACTGGTCAAACTGTTGAAATCGCCTAAATGCTGAAATTGCAGAAGCTGCACAAATGGCTGAAACACATGGAGCCAGAAATCCTATTAAAATGCATTGGCTGGATTCGCCATACACACTAATGGAGCAGAGACCACATACACACCAATGCAAAAATTTCAAATTCCTGTAGAAAAAAACTGGAAACTGCAGAAGGCCAATTTTTTCTCAAATCCCACAAGTTGCGGAAGCTGAACATGCACAAGTTGCAGAAATTGCAGAAATTGCGGAAAAAATGCGGAAAAGCATGAATTGCGGGAGCCCCATTATGCGTCAATGGGAAAAATGTGCGGTATTTCGTCCGATTGCGGAAAAACCGTAAATCGCAGAAGTCCCAAAAGTAATAGCAGGATTCTCCTCAACATGCGGAACGTTTTGATGCATAACTTGCAGAAATTGCACAAAGCATGAAAGTGCTGAAAGCTGCAGAAAATCAGGAAAAAGATGGAATAATAATAATACTAGAAATGCTGCAATGGCTGAAGCCATTGCGATTGACTGCGGAACTGCGGAATCGAATGCAGAAATTGCAGAAATTGCATAAATTGGTTAATTTGCATAATCTAATGTTCATAAACTGGTGAAATTGCAATAAAATGGTAAAATGCATAAACTGGATAAATTGCATAAACTGGTTAAATTGCAGAAAAACTGTAAAATGCATAAATTGGTTAATTTGCATAATCTATTTGCATAAATCGGTAAAATGCATAAACTTTCATGTTGCATGAACTTAAGATTGCATAAACTGGTTAAATTGCAAAAAACTGTAAAATTCATAAATGGTTAATTTGCATAATCTAATTTGCATAAACCGGTAAAATGCATGAACAGTTTAAATGGCACAAACTGTTATGTTGCATAAACTGGTTAAATTGCAAAAAAAAACTGTAAAATGCATTAATTGGTTAATTTGCATAAATTATATAAACTGCCTTAACTGTTTAAATTTCATAAATCCTAAATGGCATAAATTGTTATGTGCATAAACTGGTTAAAATGCGTAAACTGGTTAAATTCCATAAAGTGGTTAATTTGCATAAATTGTTTATATTGCATAAACTTTTTAAATTCCATAAACTGGTCAAACTGTAGAAATCGCCTAAATGCTGAAATTGCAGAAGCTGCACAATGGCTGAAACACATGGAGAGCCAGAAATCCTATTAAAATGCATTGGCTGGATTCGCCATACACACTAATGGGGCAGAGACCACATACACACCAATGCAAAAATTTCAAATTCCCGTAGAAAAAAAGTGGAAAACTGCAGAAGGCCAATTTTTCTCAAAACCCACAAGTTGCGGAAGCTGAACATGCACAAATTGCAGAAATTGCAGAAATTGCGGAAAAAATGCGGAAAAGCATGAATTTGCGGAGCCCCATTATGCGTCAATGGGAAAAATGTTCGGTATTTCGTCCGATTGCGGAAAACCGTAAATCGCAGAAGTCCGAAAAGTAATAGCAGGATTCTCGTCAACATGCGGAACATTTTGATGCATAACTTGCAGAAATTGCACAAAGCATGAAAGTGCTGAAAGGTGCTGAAATTCAGGAAAAAGATGGAATAATAATAATAACTAGAAATGCAGCAATGGCTGCGCCATTGCGATTGACTGCGGAACTGCGGAATCGAATGCGGAAATTGCTAAAATTGCATAAATTGGTTAATTTGCATAATCTAATGTTCATAAACTGGTAAAATCGCATAAACTGGTAAAATGCATAAAATGGTAAAATGCATAAATGGTTAATTTGCATAAACTGGTTAAATTGCAGAAAAACTGTAAAATGCATAAATTGGTTAATTTGCATAATCTAATTTGCATAAACCGGTAAAATGCATGAACATTTAAATTGCACAAACTGTTATGTTGCATAAACTGGTTAAATTGCAAAAAAAACGGTAAAATGCATTAATTGGTTAATTTGCATAAATTATATAAACTGCATTAACTGTTTAAATTTCATGAATCCTAAGTGGCATAAATTGTTATGTTGCATAAACTGGTTAAAATGCGTAAACTGGTTAAAATGCGTAACTGGTTAAATTCCATAAAGTGGTTAATTTGCATAAATTGTTTATATTGCATAAACTTTTTAAATTCCATAAACTGGTCAAACTGTTGAAATCACCTAAATGCTGAAATTGCAGAAGCTGCACAAATGGCTGAAACACATGGAGAGCCAGAAATCCTATTTAAATGCATTGGCTGGATTCGCCATACACACTAATGGAGCAGAGACCACATACACACCAATGCAAAAATTTCAAATTCCCGTAGAAAAAAACCGGAAAACTGCATGCGGCCAATTTTTTCTCAAAACCCACAAGTTGCGGAAGCTGAACATGCACAAATTGCAGAAATTGCAGAAATTGCGGAAAAAAATGCGGAAAAGCATGAATTTGCGGGAGCCCCATTATGCGTCAATGGGAAAAATGTTCGGTATTTCGTCCGATTGCGGAAAAACCGTAAATCGCAGAAGTCCGAAAGTAATAGCAGGATTCTCCTCAACATGCGGAACGTTTTGATGCATAACTTGCAGAAATTGCACAAAGCATGAAAGTGCTGAAAGCTGCAGAAAATCAGGAAAAATGTGCGGGAATAATAATAATAATAATAATAATAAAGAAACGGAAACCAATAATTGACTGCGGAAAATTCCGCAGTCAATCAATAATAATAATATTAAAGAACATGAAAACCAATAATGACTGCGGAAAGTTCCGCAGTCAATCAATTAAAGAACATGAAAACCAATGATTGACTGCGGAAGATTCCGCAGTCAATCAACTAGAAATGCAGCAATGGCTGCGCCATTGCGATTGACTGCGGAACTGCGGGAATCGAATGCATAAATTGCATAAATTGCATAAATTGGTTAATTTGCATAATCTAATGTTCATAAACTGGTGAAATTGCATAAAATGGTAAAATGCATAAACTGGATGAATTGCATAAACTGGTTAAATTGCAGAAAAACTGTAAAATGCATAAATTGGTTAATTTGCATAATCTAATTTGCATAAACCGGTAAAATGCATAAACTTTCATGTTGCATGAACTTAAGATTGCATAAACTGGTTAAATTGCAAAAAACTGTAAAATGCATAAATTGGTTAATTTGCATAATCTAATTTGCATAAACCGGTAAAATGCATGAACAGTTTAAATTGCACAAACTGTTATGTTGCATAAACTGGTTAAATTGCAAAAAAACAGTAAAATGCATTAATTGGTTAATTTGCATAAATTATATAAACTGCCTTAACTGTTTAAATTTCATAAATCCTAAATGGCATAAATTGTTATGTTGCATAAACTGGTTAAAATGCGTAAACTGGTTAAAATGCGTAAACTGGTTAAATTCCATAAAGTGGTTAATTTGCATAAATTGTTTATATTGCATAAACTTTTTAAATTCCATAAACTGGTCAAACTGTTGAAATCGCCTAAATGCTGAAATTGCAGAAGCTGCACAAATGGCTGAAACACATGGAGAGCCAGAAATCCTATTAAAATGCATTGGCTGGATTCGCCATACACACTAATGGGGCAGAGACCACATACACACCAATGCAAAAATTTCAAATTCCCGTAGAAAAAAAGTGGAAAACTGCAGAAGGCCAATTTTTTCTCAAAACCCACAAGTTGCGGAAGCTGAACATGCACAAATTGCAGAAATTGCAGAAATTGCGGAAAAAAATGCGGAAAAGCATGAATTTGCGGGAGCCCCATTATGCGTCAATGGGAAAAATGTTCGGTATTTCGTCCGATTGCGGAAAAACCGTAAATCGCAGAAGTCCGAAAAGTAATAGCAGGATTCTCGTCACATGCGGAACATTTTGATGCATAACTTGCAGAAATTGCACAAAGCATGAAAGTGCTGAAAGGTGCTGAAATTCAGGAAAAAGATGGAATAATAACTAGAAATGCAGCAATGGCTGCGCCATTGCGATTGACTGCGGAACTGCGGGAATCGAATGCAGAAATTGCATAAATTTGCATAAATTGGTTAATTTGCATAATCTAATGTTCCTAAACTGGTGAAATTGCATAAACTGGTAAAATTGCAGAAAAACTGTAAAATGCATAAATTGGTTAATTTGCATAATCTAATTTGCATAAACTGGTAAAATGCATGAACAGTTTAATTGCACAAACTGTTATGTTGCATAAACTGGTTAAATTGCAAAAAAAACGGTAAAATGCATTAATTGGTTAATTTGCATAAATTATATAAACTGCATTAACTGTTTAAATTTCATAAATCCTAAATGGCATAAATTGTTATGTTGCATAAACTAGTTAAAATGTGTAAACTGGTTAAAATGCGTAACTGGTTAAATTCCATAAAGTGGTTAATTTGCATAAATTGTTTATATTGCATAAACTTTTTAAATTCCATAAACTGGTCAAACTGTTGAAATCGCCTAAATACTTAAATTGCAGAAGCTGCACAAATGGCTGAAACACATGGAGAGCCAGAAATCCTATTAAAATGCATTGGCTGGATTCGCCATACACACTAATGGAGCAGAGACCACATACACACCAATGCAAAAATTTCAAATTCCTGTAGAAAAAAACTGGAAAACTGCAGAAGGCCAATTTTTTCTCAAATCCCACAAGTTGCGGAAGCTGAACATGCACAAGTTGCAGAAATTGCAGAAATTGCGGAAAAAAATGCGGAAAAGCATGAATTTGCAGGAGCCCCATTATGCGTCAATGGGAAAAATGTGCGGTATTTCGTCCGATTGCGGAAAAACCGTAAATCGCAGAAGTCCGAAAAGTAATAGCAGGATTCTCCTCAACATGCGGAACGTTTTGATGCATAACTTGCAGAAATTGCACAAAGCATGAAAGTGCTGAAAGCTGCAGAAAATCAGGAAAAATGTGTCGGTATAATAATAATAATAAAGAAACGGAAACCAATAATTGACTGCGGAAAGTTCCGCAGTCAATCAATAACTAGAAATGCAGCAATGGCTGCGCCATTGCGATTGACTGCGGAACTGCGGGAATCGAATGCAGAAATTGCATAAATCTGCATAAATTGGTTAATTTGCATAATCTAATGTTCATAAACTGGTGAAATTGCATAAACTGGTAAAATTGCAGAAAAACTGTAAAATGCATAAATTGGTTAATTTGCATAATCTAATTTGCATAAACCGGTAAAATGCATGAACAGTTTAATTGCACAAACTGTTATGTTGCATAAACTGGTTAAATTGCAAAAAAAACGGTAAAATGCATTAATTGGTTAATTTGCATAAATTATATAAACTGCATTAGCTGTTTAAATTTCATAAATCCTAAATGGCATAAATTGTTATGTTGCATAAACTGGTTAAAATGCGTAAACTGGTTAAAATGCGTAAACTGGTTAAATTCCATAAAGTGGTTAATTTGCATAAATTGTTTATATTGCATAAACTTTTTAAATTCCATAAACTGGTCAAACTGTTGAAATCGCCTAAATGCTGAAATTGCAGAAGCTGCACAAATGGCTGAAACACATGGAGCCAGAAATCCTATTAAAATGCATTGGCTGGATTCGCCATACACACTAATGGAGCAGAGACCACATACACACCAATGCAAAAATTTCAAATTCCTGTAGAAAAAACTGGAAAACTGCAGAAGGCCAATTTTTTCTCAAATCCCACAAGTTGCAGAAGCTGAACATGCACAAGTTGCAGAAATTGCAGAAATTGCGGAAAAAAATGCGGAAAAGCATGAATTTGCGGGAGCCCCATTATGCGTCAATGGGAAAAATGTGCGGTATTTCGTCCGATTGCGGAAAAAACGTAAATCGCAGAAGTCCCAAAAGTAATAGCAGGATTCTCCTCAACATGCGGAACGTTTTGATGCATAACTTGCAGAAATTGCACAAAGCATGAAAGTGCTGAAAGCTGCAGAAAATCAGGAAAAAGATGGAATAATAACTAGAAATGCAGCAATGGCTGCGCCATTGCGATTGACTGCGGAACTGCGGGAATCGAATGCAGAAATTGCATAAATTTGCATAAATTGGTTAATTTGCATAATCTAATGTTCATAAACTGGTGAAATTGCATAAACTGGTAAAATTGCAGAAAAACTGTAAAATGCATAAATTGGTTAATTTGCATAATCTAATTTGCATAAACCGGTAAAATGCATGAACAGTTTAAATTGCACAAACTGTTATGTTGCATAAACTGGTTAAATTGCAAAAAAAACGGTCAAATGCATTAATTGGTTAATTTGCATAAATTATATAAACTGCATTAACTGTTTAAATTTCATAAATCCTAAATGGCATAAATTGTTATGTTGCATAAACTGGTTAAAATGCGTAAACTGGTTAAAATGCGTAAACTGGTTAAATTCCATAAAGTGGTTAATTTGCATAAATTGTTTATATTGCATAAACTTTTTAAATTCCATAAACTGGTCAAACTGTTGAAATCGCCTAAATGCTGAAGATGCAGAAGCTGCACAATGGCTGAAACACATGGAGAGCCAGAAATCCTATTAAAATACATTGGCTGGATTCGCCATACACACTAATGGAGCAGAGACCACATACACACCAATGCAAAAAGTTCAAATTCCTGTAGAAAAAAACTGGAAAACTGCAGAAGGCCAATTTTTTCTCAAATCCCACAAGTTGCGGAAGCTGAACATGCACAAGTTGCAGAAATTGCAGAAATTGCGGAAAAAAATGCAGAAAAGCATGAATTTGCGGGAGCCCCATTATGCGTCAATGGGAAAAATGTGCGGTATTTCGTCCGATTGCGGAAAAACCGTAAATCGCAGAAGTCCCAAAAGTAATAGCAGGATTCTCCTCAACATGCGGAACGTTTTGATGCATAACTTGCAGAAATTGCACAAAGCATGAAAGTGCTGAAAGGTGCAGAAAATCAGGAAAAATGTGCCGGAATAATAATAATAATAAAGAAACGCAAACCAATAATTGACTGCGGAAAATTCCGCAGTCAATCAATAATACTAGAAATGCTGCAATGGCTGAAGCCATTGCGATTGACTGCGGAACTGCGGGAATCGAATGCAGAAATTGCAGAAATTGCATAAATTGGTTAATTTGCATAATCTAATGTTCATAAACTGGTGAAATTGCATAAAATGGTAAAATGCATAAACTGGATAAATTGCATAAACTGGTTAAATTGCAGAAAAACTGTAAAATGCATAAATTGGTTAATTTGCATAATCTAATTTGCATAAATCGGTAAAATGCATAAACTTTCATGTTGCATGAACTTAAGATTGCATAAACTGGTTAAATTGCAAAAAACTGTAAAATTCATAAATTGGTTAATTTGCATAATCTAATTTGCATAAACCGGTAAAATGCATGAACAGTTTAAATGGCACAAACTGTTATGTTGCATAAACTGGTTAAATTGCAAAAAAAACTGTAAAATGCATTAATTGGTTAATTTGCATAAATTATATAAACTGCCTTAACTGTTTAAATTTCATAAATCCTAAATGGCATAAATTGTTATGTTGCATAAACTGGTTAAAATGCGTAAACTGGTTAAATTCCATAAAGTGGTTAATTGCATAAATTGTTTATATTGCATAAACTTTTTAAATTCCATAAACTGGTCAAACTGTAGAAATCGCCTAAATGCTGAAATAGCAGAAGCTGCACAAATGGCTGAAACACATGGAGTGCCAGAAATCCTATTAAAATGCATTGGCTGGATTCGCCATACACACTAATGGGGCAGAGACCACATACACACCAATGCAAAAATTTCAAATTCCCGTAGAAAAAAAGTGGAAAACTGCAGAAGGCCAATTTTTTCTCAAAACCCACAAGTTGCGGAAGCTGAACATGCACAAATTGCAGAAATTGCAGAAATTGCGGAAAAAAATGCGGAAAAGCATGAATTTGCGGGAGCCCCATTATGCGTCAATGGGAAAAATGTTCGGTATTTCGTCCGATTGCGGAAAAACCGTAAATCGCAGAAGTCCGAAAAGTAATAGCAGGATTCTCGTCAACATGCGGAACATTTTGATGCATAACTTGCAGAAATTGCACAAAGCATGAAAGTGCTGAAAGGTGCTGAAATTCAGGAAAAAGATGGAATAATAATAATAATAATAATAATATTAAAGAACATGAAAACCAATAATTGACTGCGGAAAGTTCCGCAGTCAATCAATTAAAGAACATGAAAACCAATGATTGACTGCGGAAGATTCCGCAGTCAATCAACTAGAAATGCAGCAATGGCTGCGCCATTGCGATTGACTGCGGAACTGCGGGAATCGAATGCAGAAATTGCAGAAATTGCATAAATTTGTTAATTTGCATAATCTAATGTTCATAAACTGGTGAAATTGCATAAACTGGTAAAATGCATGAACTGGATAAATTGCATAAACTGGTTAAATTGCAGAAAAACTGTAAAATGCATAAATTGGTTAATTTGCATAATCTAATTTGCATAAACCGGTAAAATGCATGAACAGTTTAAATTGCACAAACTGTTATGTTGCATAAACTGGTTACATTGCAAAAAAACTGTAAAATGCATTAATTGGTTAATTTGCATAAATTATATAAACTGCATTAACTGTTTAAATTTCATAAATCCTAAATGGCATAAATTGTTATGTTGCATAAACTGGTTAAAATGCGTAAACTGGTTAAAATGCGTAAACTGGTTAAATTCCATAAAGTGGTTAATTTGCATAAATTGTTTATATTGCATAGACTTTTTAAATTCCATAAACTGGTCAAACTGTTGAAATCGCCTAAATGCTGAAATTGCAGAAGCTGCACAAATGGCTGAAACACATGGAGAGCCAGAAATCCTATTAAAATGCATTGGCTGGATTCGCCATACACACTAATGGGGCAGAGACCACATACACACCAATGCAAAAATTTCAAATTCCTGTAGAAAAAAACTGGAAAACTGCAGAAGGCCAATTTTTTCTCAAAACCCACAAGTTGCGGAAGCTGAACATGCACAAATTGCAGAAATTGCAGAAATTGCGGAAAAAAATGCGGAAAAGCATGACTTTGCGGGAGCCCCATTATGCGTCAATGGGAAAAATGTTCGGTATTTCGTCCGATTGCGGAAAAACCGTAAATCGCAGAAGTCTGAAAAGTAATAGCACGATTCTCCTCAACATGCGGAACATTTTGATGCATAACTTGCAGAAATTGCACAAAGCATGAAAGTGCAGAAAGCTGCAGAAAATCAGGAAAAATGTGCGGGAATAATAATAATAATAAAGAAACGGAAACCAATAATTGACTGCGGAAGATTCCGCAGTCAATCAATAATAATATTAAAGAACATGAAAACCAATAATTGACTGCGGAAGATTCCGCAGTCAATCAATAATAATATTAAAGAACATGAAAACCAATAATTGACTGCGGAAGATTCCGCAGTCAATCAATAATAATATTAAAGAACATGAAAACCAATAATTGACTGCGGAAGATTCCGCAGTCAATCAATAATAATATTAAAGAACATGAAAACCAATAATTGACTGCGGAAGATTCCGCAGTCAATCAATAACATGCAAACCAATTATTGACTGCGGAAGATTCCGCAGTCAATCAATAATAATATTAAAGAACATGAAAACCAATAATTGACTGCGGAAGATTCCGCAGTCAATCAATAATAATATTAAAGAACATGAAAACCAATAATTGACTGCGGAAGATTCCGCAGTCAATCAATAATAATATTAAAGAACATGAAAACCAATAATTGACTGCGGAAGATTCCGCAGTCAATCAATAATATTAAAGAACATGAAAACCAATAATTGACTGCGGAAGATTCCGCAGTCAATCAATTACTCTGTCAGCCAATCAGCGTCACTGTTGTTCCGGTCACTTCCTGAAACATTGAAAGCTGCTCTTTGGAAAAGAGACGAGAGCAGGATCTGTGGGACGATTACCTTCATTATTTAGACCGTACGGGGAACGCCGTTCTCATGGAGGAAATCGCATTTCATTAGATTACTCATTACTACAAAGTTACTAACTCAGTTAATTGTAAACGCCATTATCCCCAACACTGTAGAGGGATTAGTAACGTATTAATAACTAATATGCAGTATTACTGCTTTTTAATGCATTACACTATGTAGGGCTTTCATAATACATTATACATGAAAAAAATAATAATAATAAAATAAATACATTAAAAAAGAGGAAATTGTACACAAATTGATATTATACTGAGGATGGTAATGACAACTGGGAAGTAGCAAGATCACGAAGTATAATATGTACTGCATAGTAACGTGCCTTTATAACATAAAAATAGTGACTTCCGGTAATGTTACCAAGGTTTGGCATTGGTAACATGCTGAAATATATTATATTAAGGATTGACTTTTGTTACTTGCTTTGTACTAAACATCGTACATGAAACGAGATCCTGGTTGTCGTTGTGCTTCATTTCTGTTTTCTATATGAACATTTCAAACAATGCTTTGTAATTTGGTCTGTGTTAAAAAAACTGGTTTTGCTTTGACATTGATGAAAATCAAAATATGATGCTGCTGATTGTATGATTGATAATGTAATTGCAATAGGATAAAGTTATTATTATAGTTCTGTCATGTAATGTCTTTATGTAAATGCTATATTGTAAATGTTGTATTGATTTTGGGGGTGGGCGATTATAAACTCTTGCTTCAGCCCACTCCTTTTGAGCAGAATGTTTACTGCTCATGTAACAGGGTTGTTAAAGACAGATTAAATTCTGGTAATTGGTTGGAGCGCCACCAGGTGGTGCAGCGTGGGACTGCACGCAGGATAAAATATATTGGGGACTATGTTTAATTTATCCCCATTTATTATTTTATTACAGAGTTTTGTGTTGCCTGGCGGTGTGTGTGTGCTAGCCCGTGTCTTGTATTTTATTTTGATGTCTGCTCTATGTTGTCATATCCGGTCTATGGGGACAGTATAAATAGTTAGCTCCTCCCTTTCCTCTGCCCTTTCGTATGTTCTCTGGTAGAGAAAGGTGAGGATTATACATCTCTTGACATCCCATTGTTAGAATCATCTTTACTGTAATATAACCCGTCTTTTATGTTGTAATAGTATTTTATTGTCATAGATGTTGTTATTACCGTATACTTACGTGTTTATGTCCCGTTTCGTCCATAGACCGCCATATATGTTGGGCATGATATTGATGGGCTAATGCCATTTTTGTTACCCGCCAGAAATAAATGGAGCTGGAGCATTGCTCACTCCGATGGTGACTTGGGCCCGTCAATTCATTAAAAGCAACACACAACGCAGGGTGAAAGCCACACACTCAGCTACACTCAAATAAACTAATAAACTAAACTAAACTAACTTTGGTTGTACGTCATACTGATAAGCCAAAACATACTAAGAACCAAGGGATATGGCTAAGGGATGGTATAACGTCAGTGCAACGTACAATGAAACGTTTGAAAGTGAAGTATGGTCATTTAACATGCCTTCATCTCAATTAAAGCCTGCCGACCAATAGAGCTGACATCTGAAACCCAACAGGCGTGGACGTATTTTTCTCTGCAAATGAGCCGAATGTACGGAAAATCACACATCTGTGGGAAGTCAGGGCGCATGGACAGCTGTAGATGATGGACCTAAATGAATTAAGACCGTTGCGTGACAAAGAGACCAGTTTGACTCAGTGCTAATGAGCGGCGGCACCTCGAACGCCTACCCCCGGGCTCCTGCTGCAGCTGTACGGACCCGCTGTCTATTTTAGAGAGAGTGGTGCATTGTCAGAATACGTTCATCAGAAGACTTAGCTGTGGGGCAGTGTGAAATATATTTCACAAGTGATTCCTAAAAGTCATTTGGAATGGTAATGTCAGTGTCTGTTTGTGCCACGAATACAGGATTTTTACAAGATGGCGGAGTGGGTGGGGGGGAAAGAGAGTAATTTCTCTTCTTTGGTGTTTGCTGCCAAGTGTGGAAGGTGTGAATACTGTAGCTACTGTAACTCTCAGGCCCTTATTATCGGTTCCACACTCATATTCGAACAGGATTACAAATCACAAAACCTACTGTTGATGTGTTGGTCGTTTACCTCCGATTGGATAAAAGCTCTCGGCTCCTATCTCCCGTGCACCATCCGTAGATTGCTATTGAGGGAACTCCCGCGTCACATGAGTGATGCTGCTCAGATAAACAAATCTGATGGATGAGTTTTCTTAAGCAGCTAATGAGTTTTCTTTCTGGACGCGCCAGGCTAGCACTGACCACTAGTCTCTGTGACCCTACGCTCTGCACTCAATAAAAAAAAAATATATATATATATATACAAGGCTAAATTAGACGTGATGAACTCAAAAGTTACTGGTCAGTCTACGTTCCTTACTTTCACGTTTGGCATGAGCTTTGGTTTGATACTGAATGAACTAAATCCCTGATACAACACTGTGTTATGAGTTTTCTCCTCGGGGCACAGACACGTGACGGTTGGGTCTCATTGTTTGGAAATGAGAGGAAGACCTGGATTCTGGAACACGTTGGAGTGTTTTTTCGGTCGGCAGCCTTCACAACCCGGCAGAAGAGATTTTAGCATGGGAAGAGTCTGTATCTGCAGATAGTTTTATTCTTCTTTCCTTTTTCTCTTTGTTTGATTACCGCAATCCAAACATGGTCACCTCCTCTCTGGGAGACAACCGCGGCTACTGATGGACATTACAATAGTCTGGGGCCTGTTTTGTCAAAATGAGTGGCAATGAAAACCTGCAAGTGAATTTCTCCCTTGTGATCAATAAAGTCCTCCCTTATCTCTTAAACAGTTTTCTGAAAAGCGAGAAACAAGTTGGTTTAAAGGGATATTTCAGGATTTTTGACATTGGGCCTCATTTCCTAGTTATTATCCAGAGTGTTGTTGATGTCTGGAGATATTTTTTCTTAAATTCATGCAGTTCTTATATTTGAAGAGTCTAGTGGCGCTAGGCTAGGGCAAGGCTAAAGCATTTCTATGGTAACAGTTAAACAGTCTGACCCACTCCACAGTGCACCCGAGGCAAATCACTTATAACACCAGACTAACCATATAAATGTCTGTGTTAATAGAATAACTGACCTTGTATCACATGAATTACCGCATTTTGAGGGACTATTTTCTCGCAGATCACTCCGCCGCTGCGTTAGCTTACAACCACGAAGCTGATGCTGCTCAAATATAAGTTATTTTAAATGTAAAATGGTTAAAATTATTCTATCAACACAGACATTTATATGGTTAGTCTGGCGTTATAAGTGATTTACCTCAGGTGCACTGTGGAGTGGGTCAGACTGTTTTTAATGCAGGCTAACTGATACCATAGAAATGCTTTAGCCTTACCCTAGCCTAGCGCCACTAGACTCTTCAAATATAAGAACTGCATGAATTTAAGAAAAAAATCTCCAGACATCAACAACACTCTGGATAACTAGGAAATGAGGCCCTATGTCAAAAATCCTGAAATATCCCTTTAAGTTCATTTTCCTTCCAAATTTATAAGTACACTATTTGATTGTATGCTTGAATATCAATCCTAGAGTCAGTTGGTTTGTTCTGAAGCATTAAGTTTTCAGACTCCATTGATTTACTTTTGAGTTTGATCAAGGTCTCGGTTTGCACAGTTTTAAAATTTGCAAGCAAGGTCTCTGGCCATTTGTTTGTGTTTTATGTAGATATTCAAAATATATCTGCCTTTTCAAATGTTAAATTGTTTTTTTTTTCTCAATTTAGCAGCAAAAAAGTTGTGGGGAAATATTAAATTAATAGAATTATTCAAAAAAAGATTAATTTCAATTAATATTAACTAATGCATTTTGATAAATATCACTAAATAGATGAGTAAGAAACACAAAGAAACATCAGTAATGTTTACATGGATTTGGCAATTGTAAGCAATGGCAGTCTAAGTGAAAGTTACAATTTAGAAGAGAGTATTGCTAGTGAAATTTACTTATGTATTTTTCATAAAAAAATAAATGGTTCTTGTAAGTAAATTTTACTTAGAAATAACCTGAGTAAAGATTACAAATGCTTTCTAAGTGAAAAAACTTGCCTAGCTTTTTTTAAGTAAATGTCACTCCACATTTTTTTCAGTGTAGGAAATGAGGCCCTATGTCAAAAATCCTGAAATATCCCTTTAACAGTTTAACTTTCTCGCTGCGTCGCTGTTTGGGAAAAGGACATTTAGTGACAGAAGATTCACTGCTGGTTTTTGAAATATAAGAATCTCCATCCTTGACAGGCCCAACTGACTGAATGATAGCTCCATCCACCAGGCTGTCAGAAATCTGAAATCTACCTCCTCCCTCTGTGCTTGTTTCTATTTTTCTGGCATTGCTTTGTTAAAGGGATATTTCAGGATTTTGACATAGGGCCTCATTTCCTAGTTGATTTTTATTTATTCTTTTATTCATGCAGTCCTTATATTTGAAGAGTTTAGTGGTGCTAGGCTAGTGCATATCTATGGTAATTATTAGCCTGCATTAAAAACAGTCTAACCCAAGGACAGTGCAGCTGAGGCAAATCACTTATAACACCAGACTACCCATATAAATGTCTCTGTTGACTGTTTTTTTTATTTATTTTTTAATATAACCATTTTGCATTTAAAATAACTTTTATTTGAGCAGCATCAGCTTCCTGGTTGTAAGCTACGCAGCGGCGGAGTGATCTGCTATAGGTTACCGGATCTACAGTAGTTTGTTTACCTGTGGCCGGCATTACTACACGTGGAATTCACAAAGGAGCTTTCTACAAATCAGAACGTTTGGACAGTTGGACGTTTTTAATGCAGGCTAGTAGTTACCATAGACATGCACTAGCCTAGCACCACTAAGCTCTTCAAATATAAGGACTGCATGAATTAGAAACATATCTAAATCTCCAGAAATCAACAACACTCTGGATAACTAGGAAATGAGGCCCTATGTCAAAAATCCTGAAGTATCCCTTTAACCCATGTTTCTCGGACAAAGCGTTGGAGAGGATCGTGACTTTGCTTCTCTGCGTGTGCCTTACATGTGGTGGAACTGATAGTGAAACTAATTGAACTGAACTGATGAGCATTATACATTCATCTGCGTGGACGTCACATGGCCCCTCTCTTCTCTGCTCTTAATTTAGCAGGTTCACTTCTGCTCGGTCTGCGTGCGAAGGTGGGAGCGCACGTTGCATTGTCACTTCATGTTAATCACTGATCTCAGCTGCGAGGCAAAGATATTTCTATTCTGAATCCCGGTTAAGCTCATTATAAACGCTCTGCACCGGCGCCTCGTGGGTGTGAGAGACAATGGTCCTCAGTGACAATTCCGCAGCTGGAATGATCCTTCGACAAATAAAGTCCGATGAATGTTGCACAAGTCGGATTTGCTTTTGACGAGCTATTCCTGTGAATGTGTCAAAGCAGGTTAAACTCAGCGCCGGCTGGATCATCATGTGTCTGTAGCACTGGAGATTTTCTATAATTAATAAGCCTGCATGTCGTTAGATTCAAGGTAACATGCCTCTTCAGTGCCCTGCCTGATAAAATGTGACGATTTGTAAATAAAGTTATCATGTGTTTATCATTTGGTGTATTGTTACTAAATGAATTTGTGTGTGATGGCAAAATGTATTCTCAAATCTATTTGTATGCATTGAACTGTTGAAGTTAAGCATGTGTTAAAATGATTTCCTGAGCACCTGGACCTTGTAATTAAGTTGACCTGTAAGTTAAGATAACGCTGTTTATGTTTAAACAGAGAAGAACACAAGCCATAAAGATGTAACTTTTTGTTTATGAGGGGCTGTTAGCCCCTTGGGAGTTAGCCGGAGGAGAGATTCACATGACCTGTTTGACCTGTCTTCCTGGGCTCAGGGAAGGAAGAGTGTACCTATCATTTACTGTGACGTGTGTAAGGAATGTGGGCGTGTGATTATCTGAATAAAAGCTTGAACGGGGAAATGAAACATTGGGTTTTGAAGGATTTAGCAGCGCTGGAATAGGCTGCAAAATCCCGTGACAATGCCCCCTTGCAAGTAAAAATAAGGCTCTGGTGTGATCTTGTGTTTTTTAATCTGTTTATTTCTGTGACAGAAGATAACAGAGCGTTTGCCGAAAGTTGTGTTGCAAACAGGCGTTAATTCCCTGTCATAAAAACATAACCAAACTGTTATTATACGGAGAATATCTCATCTGAGGCACCCATTTATGTGGCACTCTCTGACACATCTCTGTCCTATGAGGGATTAGCGGTGTCCTGCACAGATTTCAAGATTTCGTGACGAACAGCAGCTTGAAAGCTTATTTATTTGCAGAAGACGCTGATCCCAGTCACAAAGGGTCATGGAAGGAGATGATGATTACGCCAATATAATCATAGCCTGGCTTAGGTGTGCAATCTTGTGCTTCCAGCGGTTTCAAGCTTTTGTTTACAAGTTAGAAAGTCGTGGACATGTCAGGCATAATTGTGGCGTAAACCTGCATTTAAGAATTGATTTCCCCCATGTTCAGACTTTCAAACAGTGATTGCGAGCACTACTGCAAGGACTGGGTTGGTCTTTGTCTTATTGTGAAGTTGTTGGCGCCCTCTGCAGGCAGCTGTGGGAATTATCAATATTCAAGCAGTGACTTTTAGCTAATGACATACAAACAAATCGAAGGGGCAGCGGTAAAAGCAGTTTGAGTGTAGAATGACTCAGAAAGTGTCCAAAGAAGAAAGGAAATACCAAAGCACTCTTCATGCATCATAAGGCAAGGCAAGTTTATTTGTAGAGCACAATTCATACACAAGGCAATTCAAAGTGCTTCACAGTTGCATAAAATTACAAGAAAGCAGATCAAATCAATCAAACATCAAAATTTATTAATTACAGTAAAAGGCAAGAGTGCAGATAAAATACTTTCAGTTTTCATATGCACGGGTAAAAAGAGCTGTTTTCAGCCTGGATTTGAACATTGTCAGAGTTGAGGCCTGTCTCACATCCTCATGAAGACTGTTCCAGATTTTAGCTGCATGAAACTGAAACGCAGCCTCACCGTGTTTATTATTGACTCTGGGAACCACCAGGAGACCCCTCCCTGAAGTTCTCAGGGCCCGAGATTGTTCATACGGCTCTAACATGTCAGAGATGGACTTTGGTGCTAAACCATGAAAAGACTTGTACACAAGCAGAGCTGTTTTAAATTCTATTCTCTGAGTGACAGGAAGCCAGTGCAGAGACCGGAGCACTGGACTAATGTGGTCGTATTTCCTGGTTCTTGTCAGGACTCGAGCAGCAGCGTTCTGGATGTTCTGCAGCTCTAACAGCTCGTTTAGAAAGGCCAGTGAGCAGCCGTTACAGTAGTCTAACCTGCTGGAGACAAATGCATGGATGAGTCTCTCTAAGTCTGGTTTTGACACTATTCCTCTGATCTTAGTGATGTTTTTCAGATGGTAAAATAGCTGCTGATGTTATTGCTTTGATGTGGCTGATGAAGTCTCTGATAACAATCTAAAAACATTTATTTCAAGGGGCCTATTCAAATAAAATTTTCTCAGGATTTCTACAATAAAATTGGTTGGGTTTAAAGTGCATATGACACATTAGACACAATGTTTGATAAAACACAGTTAACACGATTATATTTAAGATTTTGCTAAAGATTATACCCAGTTTTCTTTAGTTTGACCGTTTTTGTGATGTTTATGTTTTCACTTCCTTATTGGACACCGACAGGAAGTGACATCGAAGAAGGTAAACAATTTTAAACTGTTGCCGTGCAACCATGTTAAGTCAATGGGAAATGAGTGAGTCAAACTGTTGCTTAAAAATTCAAATAAAAATAACTTTTCTGCCCAACATTTCGTCATTAAAATTGCTGCTTCACTGAAAAAAAAGATAACTATGCAACTGATGAACTTGCAACTCATGTAATCCATCTAAATAAGTCATATTTTCAAGAGCATTAAAATCTGTCATAATCTGTTAGTTATTTAGGTTATAATTGTGTATAATCAAGTTTGCATTAAAACGTATATCTTGATCATACTCTCTGAAACATGCACAATGGGGAAGTCTTCCCCCAACCAAAAGAAGTTCAAGCACTGGTGATAGTTTCCCAGACTCACCCACTTCTCCTGACATCGCCCCGTGTAGCGACACTGAGGGATTTATTTTATTTATTTATTGGTTTATTTGTTAGGGTCAGAGCATGTTAATGAACACACCAATCTCAAACACACTCTCATTCATCCTGTTGTACATGTTTTTTTAGTGATACGGGAGTCCAGGTGGGAATCGAGCCCGGGACCTTCTAGCTGTGAAGCACGAACACTAACCACTGCGCTGCCCTGGGTCAAATTAGGGACAAATTTCCCATATGCAGGAAAATTAAGTAAACCATAAACCACTTGCTAATCTTAATTCTATCAGGTGTCGGGACATTAGACTTAAAATAGCGAGGTTATAGGGCTGTGTAAAAGCGGCATGGGGCGTAGCGGTCACCTGCACGTGCGTATAACTAAGTCTATAAATCCTGCTTAAATTGGCCACCCGCACCTAAATCCATTACAGAGTCGGTGCCTTAATACTGATTGCGCTGTTGAATAGAGCCTTACTGTAGTTAATGACCCGGTGGCACAGCTAAAGCCCTGGAGTATAACGGCGCAAATTAAGGCGCGGGGATCAAGGGTGCGTTTGAAGTCGTCCGTTTCGCAGCCAAGACAAAAACCGAGAAGAAAGAGCGGGCTTTGAAAGTTAAACCTAAAAGACAGTAAAGTGTGCGGAGAGCATGCTAATGTTGGACGTGGCCCTCATTTAACTACGAACACTTGCAAAAGTTTGTTTGAAATGTGTTTTGATCTTAATTTATGTCCGTCAAAGAAGCACATAATGAAAGCTTGAAAGATGACAGCTGCACTAAAAGTCATATGGTAAAAGATGTGCGTTTTGGCCGGGAGCTGAGAGTGAAATGAAGTTGAGAAGTGGACTAAGTGGACCACCAGGAAATACACTGAGCTTATTTATACTTATATATACTTTCCTTTATTCCGCATTCGCGTTTGGGGAAAATGCACTATATTTAAAGTCTATTAATACACATGCCATCGGTTTTCATTCATAAATACTGCATTTAGGCAAGGCAAGTTTATTTGTAGAGCACAATTCATATACACAAGGATATTCAAAGTGCTTCACAGTTGCATTAAATAACAAGAAAGCAGAGAAAATCAATAAAATATCAATACAACATAAAAATGTATCAATGACAGTAAAAAGCAAGAGTGCAGATAAAATACTTTGTTTTCATATGCACGGGTAAAAAGAGCTGTTTTCAGCCTGGATTTGAACATTGTCAGAGTTGAGGCCTGTCTCACATCCTCATGAAGACTGTTCCAGATTTTAGCTGCATGAAACTGAAACGCAGCCTCACCGTGTTTATTATTGACTCTGGGAACCACCAGGAGACCCCTCCCTGACGTTCTCAGGGCCCGAGATGGTTCATACGGCTCTTAACATGTCAGAGATGGACTTTGGTGCTAAACCATGAAAAGCAGAGCTGTTTTAAATTCTATTCTCTGAGTGACAGTAAGCCAGTGCAGAGACCGGAGCACTGGACTAATATGGTCGTATTTCCTGGTTCTGGTCAGGACTCGAGCAGGAGTGTTTAGAAAGGCCAGTGAGCAGCCGTTACAGTAGTCTAACCTGCTGGAGACAAATGCATGGATAAGTCTCTCTAAGTCTGGTTTTGACACTTATGTTATTTGCCTGTAAGAAACCGACTCTACGACAAAACAATAAAGTGATTGTTAATTTTCCCTACAAAGTAAAAACCCAAAGGCTTAGTAACTTTGAACCTATTTATCTATTTGCTGTCATCTAATGTCACAACATGCTCACATTCAGGGGGTTCTATTTCCGAAAACTAAGGTGTTTGGATTTTTTTTTTTTTGGTGAATTGTGTTGTTTTTGTGCATCTGAATGTGTTTGGGAGGCTTCTGTGGTGTTTTGTTCTGTCTTTGAGGACTGTAGAGTGTTGTTCTGGGCCGGAATTAGCAACACTACATTTTTAGATCTAAACACAGCGTTCCAGATCTCTACGGCTTCAAGTGGAGTGACAGAAAACGAGAGTATCAAAAGGACTCCATCTGAGCCAGACAAATGGCTAATCCACACCAGCCGCTTGTCCCTTCCTATGGCCATCATATGCTTTTATTTTTAGACAAGACACTGCTACTAACATAGGGAAATAACGGGGCAGGAAGAGCAGCGCCTCCTGAGGATCCACTCGGAAGTTACAGGATGCTTGCGTACATATAGCCCATTTCTCTCCATTTACCTATAGTAGAATTGACAATAAATGAAATGAAGATGAACCAGATCAGATGTCTGTGTGGTTTTAAAACATGAATGGGAAAACTGCCTCTTCTTAAACCCTGATTGTTTTTATCACAAGTTGATACAAAAGCATTTCAGCGCTTATCTGCCTAATCCTCCACTAAGTGCGGATATGGAGCTTATCCTCCTCCTGAGCCCAGCCCCAGGTCAGACCCCACTTTGCTGCAGGGTAACTACTAATGGGGCGAGATGTGTTGGCCAGATAAGACTTTACGGGCCCGATCTTGTGTTTCTGTGGACTAGACTTTGTGAGACTCTTAACGCAGTAAAGGGACTGGACAAACTGTGAATAGCGATGTTACTGTATGTAGCCTCCAACAGTGGTCGCTCCTTTTTCCTCCTAGTTGAATATTTTCCACATACCGGACAGTGCTTTAGTCACATTGGGATAAATATAGTTTATAGTTTGTCCTGTAAAGGGCATATCTCACCAGCCTGGAGACTAGTTGGAGACTCGAGCTGCCACTGGTCACAGGGATGTCTCTGAGACGTCCCCTGGAGATAAGGTGAGTCTCCAGGTAGTTCGATTTCAGCGGAAACTGCATGGAGACCAATGCCCGCTGGCTGCTCTGCTTTATGACCACGACACTGGAGGCCACCATTGCTGTAGTACCTCCATATAGCCGCTAGTTTCCCATTGAAAACCATTGGACTTTAGACACGTTAAAAACAACTTTAATGCCTGGTTTCTATTATTTAAACACTTTCTACGGCTAAATATTCCTCCTGAGATAACGCTGGGTTAGTCACAATTAAAGAAACCAGGCTCGTTTTTGAAAGAAAATTTTTAGAAATCTCGTACTAATGAGGATTGGACTGTTAGCATTGGAGCTGCGCGAGCATGCTTCGTCAGAGCTGGGGAGGAGGAGTCTGTAAATCCGCCATGAATTCCCCCTCGAACGTGGTCATTGTGGTAAACGGGGAGGAGTGAGGAGGAGTTGTCTATTCTTTTTAACAGTCTATGATGGAGACTTGAAAAAGTCTCAATATGGTCTCCACATGGTTGTGTCTTAGAGACCTGTCGGATACCAAGGAGATCTCAAAGAGACTCCATTCGACTCTTTGAGATCTCCTCATCTGACAGGTGTTGTCAACCTCAACGTCTCACAGGTTGAGGACAACAAATAATGTTTACAGCATTGCCACAGCTGCTTGAGACTCAGCTGAAATCGAACCTGTTCATTTTCAAGGAGACTGCCTGGAGACTCGCCACTAAAAGCATGTACAATAGGTCAGGATGAATGAGAGTGTGTTTGAGAGTGCGCATGGGGGACGACGGATGGAAATTAGCCCAAGGCTACAATCTGGTGTGGCTTGTTCATTAACTTGCACTGTCCCTACCAAATAAACCAATAAACATAAACATAAACATTGCCAGGGACGTATCGGAGACATCTCCGTGATGACTCTAGTCTCCAATTAACAGGCCATCGTTTTCCATACTGACATATGTTCTTACCTGAGCTTAGATGAACTGTCTGGTCTTTACGCGTGTGCTCAGTCATGCAAAAAGACCAAAGATGTTGTTGGCATTTAGCCTCTCCTCCTCTCCTCTATGGGGCCTAACGGGGGTGAAGTTAGAAGCGACCAAGCTCTTCCACGTTTTGCCTATTTAATTACAGTTATGTGAGTAGTAAAACGATCCAAGTATAGTTATATAAAATCAAACATGTTGATTTTCTAAGCGGATATAAAGGGTACTATATTGTAAGGCGTAATAACACCTTATAGGAGCACGACGTCTGCACCGAGAATTCTATAGGAGTGAAGATACTACTACGCGGACGTCGAAGTGCTCCTACGGTGTTATTATATCCCTTTAAGTTAAACCTCTAAATGCTGAATACACGAGATGAGATACATACTGTACATGAGATGAGAAGACACTGCAAATGGTAGGCTCCGCCCTCAGGCCACTGGTCGCATGCACTGACCAATGGCCGCTGACTGCTCTGCTTTGTGACTACGACACTGGAGGCCGCTATTGCTGTAGTACCTCCATATGGCCGCCCCATTGGAATGCATTGGACTTTAGACACGTTAAAAACAGCTTTAATGCCTGGTGCCTAATGTTTTAGAAGTGGCTAGAGCTAGATATTCCTCCTGTGATTACGATGGGTTAAAAACAATCTGGGGCACCGGGCTGCTTATGGTAGCAAACATTTTTAGAAATCTCCTACTTAACGGGGGTCTGACTGTTGGCATTGGAGCTGCGCGAGCTACACGTCACGCAAGGGCCGAGTCTACAGTGAAGATCCCGCCCTTTTGCCCTTATTAGGAACATGCTTCGTCAGAGCTGGAGAGGAGGAGCCTGTAAATCCGCCATGATTTCCCCCTAGAACCTGGTCATTGTGGTAAACGGGGAGGAGTGAGGAATGACGGTCTATTAATAATATGTCTATGGCACTGACGCAGAAGGTATGTGCTCGCAAGATACTGAGCTCGCCTGGACCAATGCTGTTGTTGCGCCAGGCCCATTAACAGCTCACAGCCATAAGCCCGTTTTCATTCAACAAGAGGAAATACAGTCCGTTGATCAAGAATTTAAAATGGATTTTAAAAGTTTGGGCATGATTTGAACAAAAGGTACTTTGCACCTTGGGAAGCCAAACTGATGACAAAATTAAAATCGATTGCGTTTGGTTACGTTTAAAGAATAGGCAAATACACAGCAGCGTGGGCTTTGTTTACTGAGATAAAAATGCCGCTGTCAACACACTACGCTCCAGAGGACAGAGACGTCTTGGCAGAAAATCACCCAATTACAAACCATCGCACTCGAGGAATAGGTAGAGGGTTTTGTCGAGCATAAAGCACTTTGGAAGTCATTTCAAACACATCAGTCACTATCTTATATTTCCTTGGTTAGATGATTGGTTTGGCGATTGCTGGTAGTTTCTACATCTGAGAGGTGCAAAAGTATTGTGGATATATGCTGTGCTTAGTTTGTGAAGCGCGATAAACTTTATGTAAATCTTTCTCCGTCGATAAAACACCAAATTAGAGAATACTGTGATATGAAAGCCCAAAGAAAGGCCATCATTATTTCCATTTTACTGTGCAGTCTTACCTTATTTGGCCCCACGGCTCCAGTCGGTCCATTTCCCAGAGCATGAAATCGTCTGGGCACAACGGTGATGTTCGGCTGTGCTGCGGGAGCCTCATATTTGTTTCTGTGCCGATAAACATGCTCGAATGCTTGTCTCGCTGACGGAGACGTTGCCTCCCATTTCAATTTGAGCCTGTAAGCCACAAAATGATTGCACAAGAACGAAACTCACCTAAAACTTGCCTTGCAGATTGAAATATTGAAATGTATTTAAATCATGACACAGTTTCCTATAACAGCCGAGTCTTGAGTGGACTTTCGTGGGCTCAAGATTCATTCTTTTTTTAGTTTTATTTCTGAACTGTCCAGGGGAAGACTGAGAGAAATGGCAGTGTCTTGACCTAGTATTTACAAGCACTCAATCGTCCAGGAGTTTTCCATCGTACAAAGGTTCTCGAGCTGTAGTTTGTTTAGGAACCCCATTCTTCCTGGGGACCTATTTGATACATTTCACATAAAATAATATATACAATTGACACACATTTGACAGCAATAAGTCACTTCCATCGCAATATCATTGTAGATGCTAGAAAGCAATGTAATGATGACGACAGCAAATCTTACAGAACAAGGGTTTTAAGACACAAGGGCTGTGTCCGAATGTCCACACTATTCCCATTTTGTAGGGGTGTCTGAATGTCCAGAGAGAAAAAGTAGTTACTTAAATCGGTAATGCATTTTGAAAAGTTGTGAGCAACAATGGTCACCAGATGGGTCAATATTCAATCAATCAATCAATGGTTTTGTATAGCCCAATATCATAACAGGAGTTGCCTCACGGGGCTGCACCGAACATTAAAGGGATACTTCGGGATTTTTGACATAGGGCCTCATTTCCTAGTTATCCAGAGTGTTGTTGATGTCTGGAGATATTTTGTTCTTAAATTCATGCAGTTCTTATATTTGAAGAGTCTAGTTGCGTTAGGCTAGTGCAAGGCTAAAGCATTTCTATGGTAAAGTCTAGACTGCATTAAAAAACAGTCTGACTCACTCCACAGTGCACCTGAGGTAAGTCACTTATAACGCCAGACTAACCATATAAATGTCTGTGTCGATAGAATAATTTTAACCATTTGCATTTAAAATAACTTATATTTGAGCAGCATCAGCTTCGGGGCTGTAAGCTAACGCAGCGACGGAGTGATCTGCGAGAAAATAGTCCCTCAAAATGCGGTAATTCATGTGATACAAGGTCAGTTATATTTTAAAAAAAAATCTATTAACACAGACATTTATATGGTTAGTCTGGTGTTATAAGTGATTTACCTCAGGTGCACTGTGGAGTGGGTCAGACTGTTTTTTAATGCAGTCTAGACTTTACCATAGAAATGCTTTAGCCTTGCTCTAGCCTAGCGCAACTAGACTCTTCAAATATAAAAACTGCATGAATTTAAGAAAAAATATCTCTAGACATCAACAACACTCTGGATAACTAGGAAATGAGGCCCTATGTCAAAAATCCCGAAGTATCCCTTTAATGCAATAAAACAGAGCAGTAAATAAGACAATGTAAAGTTCAGGCGAATTAAGTATCCAGGCAAACATAATGTCCAAATAAGCGTCGGCAGGAGGTGGTGACGAGCGGCGCGGGTGTCCCTGTCATTAGACTCTCCAGCACGGCAAGGAAAAACTTAAAAACCCGTTGGGAGAAACGAGAAACCTTGGGGAGAACCACAGAAGAAGAGATCCACTCCCATGGACGGACAGGCTATAGAGACCCAGGGCCGATGGGAGTCCCTCAGCAGATGGGCCAAGATCGCAGACCGTCCAGTCCTTGTTGTCCAATCCCAGAAGGCAGGGTTCCTCCGTTCAGCCGGGTTCCTCCGTTCGATCTAGACAGGCACTACAGGAGACACCATGTGAATAGTAATGAACAGACAAAATTAGACAATATTAGATTAAATTAGATTAGACTATTTTAGACTAGATTAGATTAGATTTTAATGTCTACCGAAGTAGAAATGGAAATTCATCTTTGGCTCACCAACACATAAAATCACAAGACTAGGACAATACAAACATGCCTAGTAAAATACATAGGAAAAACAGGTCAGTCCATTTCTGTGGTGATTGTGTTCAGGTCGCTGGTTATAGACCACATTGCACTGGGAGAGTCAGGCAGGGACAGGTCTTTGAACTAAACGCAACACAAATGAATGAAAACAGCTGTTTAACCATTTAATGTTTCATGAATAAATTACTTCAATCGTTACGATGTAAAGTTGCTCATGTTAGCTCTGACCTTTAGCTTGAGCTGTTAAGCTTCCACTCAGACAAAAGGGCCATAATCCAAGCTGTTTATGTAAAATCCACATGAAATAAAACGTATCTGACTCATATTTATCCATAAATATTCCACTGTCTCTTGAATTTGGTTGGTCTTTATCACAGAAATACATAACTTCCGGAGTTTAGTGAACTTTTAGTAGCTGTAATGCACTCATTCTACTCGCGTCCCTGGCTTTTTACTATTATGGACAAAAAAGAAAAACATTTTAAATTGAAACATTTGCAGATTAATCCGAGAGGGCGTACAGGTTCACCAGGAGTCAGCCTCACATGTTAATCAAATGTATTACATTCATATTCAGCAGTCTCTTTGTTTCTGCTGAACACCCCCCCCTGCTCTGCTCTGTTCTGTTGTGTGACTCATTGGGTCGATGAGGCAGCGCTCTTTGTCTCCTAATAATCACTTGAGGTCTTCTCCTGCCCACCGCCGCTGTCTAATCTCCATCCATAATCACACAGCTGCCAGGGGGATGAGGCAGGAGACACAAACCCGCGAATCTAAGCGTCTTCAGAGAGAAGAGGAGGCGTCAAAGAAGCTGCTGTTGACTGTACCAAATAAAAGGATTAGACATTAAGTCGATGGGGATTTTAAAATGTAAAACACCAGAGTTATCATTTACATAAGTATTTGAAGATCGCAGTGTGTTGGATGTATTTTTAGTGACTCGGCAGAGTTGTTTTGTCACTCTTTTCTCCACTTTACATTGTTTTAGCTAATAGTCTATGGACATGTTTCATAGTTCCTAGAGTCTAATGTCTTCTTATTCCCCTTAACGTCACCAAACAGAACAGTTTTGAGTGCGAGTGTGTTGGCAATATCTCTCTCAAAAAAAAAAAGACAAACGGAAACTCAGAACTTAAGAAAATATGATGTTTGCCTGGTAAAGTTGTTGTTCTCGGCTTTTTAAAGGTGATTTTCTGTGGTTACTGTCAAGAGGGATTACACGAGGAGCACAGCGCGACACAATAACACCGCGGCAGGAGGCCACATATAGCATTATCCAATTATTTCTCCACGTCAGTCGAGAAGTGTTAATGCGCTAACAGCACAGACAGGAGCCTATAGTGAAGAGGCGTAAATGACACGAGATCGGAAAATTAGCAGCACACAAAGCAGGAGCTCAGTGAGGAAATGACCTGTCGTCTCTATGTTTGTGGTGTGAGGCTATTCAAGATGAATCTAAATTAACTGATAATATAGTCAATTCACCCCTCCTGGAATCGCCACTTTAACATGGTGGAGGGGTTTTGAGCGCCCAAATAATCCTGGGGGCTCTATTGTCGGGGGCTTCGTGCCCCTGGTAGGGTCTCTCATGGCAAACAGGTCCTAGGTCAGATAAAGAGCGGTTATGAGAGACCAACAGGCCCGGTTAGACCCATTAGGCCGTCCTCCCCTGGACCCACCACCTGCAGGAGGAGCCATAGGGGCTGGTGCAATGTGATTTGGGCAACTCCAACAGCTGCCCCACGACAAGGCAACAGACAAGTGGAAAAAAATGGATGGATGGATGGATAGTCAATTTAAAGGGGGGTATTATGTAAAATCGACTTTTTCAAGCTTTATATCATGTTATTATGTCATTCCCTCATTAAACACATGCCTGGAGTGTTGCCTTGGCTCATTCACATATTTTTGAGTAATCAGTAAAAACTTAGACGGCAGCCATTTTAGGTGTAGCTATGCCTCAGTCCTCCTAGGAACGCCCCCACCTCCTGGAGACGCCTCTGGACCTTTCGTCACCAGCCAAGCCACCAACCACTGCTCCTCAGCTCAGCAGAGCCCCCTCCCCGCACAGTAGTGTTGTTTAGATGCCACAGCAGTGTGCTGAAGGGGGCGTGTCGGAAAGCTTCTTAAAGAGACAGAGGCCTATTTCAAGACATTCAGTACAGCCATTTTGAGAGAGCAATTTATTCAAGACAGTTATTTTAATTTACTGCATATACAGACCAACAGAAGGTTACGTCATCATTGTAGTATGCTATAGACTGGTGCTATGTGATTGAAAAAAGCATAATACCACCTCTTTAAATGCCACCTATGTTTTGGGCAGCACGGTGCTTTCCCCTCAAGAAAGTCCCGCGTGTGGTCCCAATGAGCCAACGCTTTCGATGTGGAGTTTAACATATTCTGTATTCTGTACCACTCATGTTAAAACATGTACAATAGGGTCCATCTGAGGTCAGGACTGCCATGAAAAAGACATTTAAAATGCCAGTGGGACCTTCAAAGTAATGTCTAGTAAATGAAAATCTATATGTTTTTTTATGGACATTTCCTCATATTTCACTTCCCTGATGAAAACCTGAATACGGTCAGAACGCGTTGGTGTTATGTCCCATCTACAATGAAGGACCTTTTCTATTTTATATCTAGCGTTTTGCACGAATCTTTGGATCTCATGCCAGGCTAATGAATCAGAATCAGAATCAGAATTGGTTTTATTGCCATGGTTATGAACAGTTTCACAGCTAGGATTTTTTTTCCGTCGATCGTGCAACATTCTTCCACTTTTCCGTTGCCGGGTCGTTGGGTCGCA
The DNA here is from genome assembly GCA_007210695.1 of Neogobius melanostomus. Classification (NCBI taxonomy): domain Eukaryota; kingdom Metazoa; phylum Chordata; class Actinopteri; order Gobiiformes; family Gobiidae; genus Neogobius; species Neogobius melanostomus. The sequence continues at coordinate 32,398 of VHKM01000467.1, forward strand.
TAGCACCAGCCACCTATGGCTCCTTCTGCAGGTGGTGGGTCCACGGAAGGATGGCCTCACGATTGTAACCGGGCCTGTTGGTCTCTCATAAGGGGCTTCTGAACCGCTCTTTGTCTGACCCGTCACCTAGGACCTGTTTGCCATGGGAGACCCTACAGGGGCACTAAGCCCCCGACAACAGAGCTCCAGGATCATTCGGGCGCTCAAACCCCTCCACCACGTTAAGATAGCGGTTCCAGGAGGGGGCAACATGAAACATATAACATATAACTTAAGATGAATAATAACTATAAAGACTTTAAACTATAAGGCTATAAGGGCATGCGTAAGAAGATTAAATTTAAACTATGATGTCTGTGAAACACAAAACGCACGACAAGGAAAAGTTCTTGTTCCTCCTCATCAGTAGCGCTAGCTCGTCCATCTTGTTTCACTTTTTGGTTAAAAACACATCAAGTCTGTTCCCCCTCCCACCCTGGACCCATACCAGTTTGCTTATCGGTCCAATCGCTCAACTGAAGATGCCATCTCCACTGCGCTTCATTCAGCCCTCACTCACCTTGAAACAAAGGACTCTTACGTTAGAATGCTGTTTTAGACTTTAGCTCAGCATTCAACACTATAATCCATCAGCAGCTAATACACAAACTGCTCCACCTGGGGATCAACACATCACTGTGCAACTGGCTGCTGGACTTTCTGACAGGGAGACCACAGGCTGTACGTGTTGGCGGAAAATCCTCCAAAGCCATCACACTGAACACGGGGGCTCCCCAAGGCTGTGTGCTGAGCCCCCTACTGTTCACTCTGCTGACCCATGACTGCGCTCCAAAGTACGACTCAAACCTCTTCATCAAGTTTGCAGAGGACACAACAGTGGTGGGTCTCATCAGCAACAGAGACGAGTCAAACTACAGGAGTGAGGTGAGCAGTCTGGCCATGTGGTGCACACAGAACAATCTCTCTCTAAATGTGGAGAAGACAAAAGAGATTGTTGTGGACTTTCGAAGAGCGTGGGTCCAGCATGCTCCTCTAACAATCAACGGTGCTGCAGTGGAGAGGCACTAAATTCCTGGTGTGCACATCACAGAGAAACTCTCCTGGACCATGCACACTACATCACTGGTCAAGAAAAGTAATCAGCGTCTCTACTTTCTCCGCAAGTTAAGAAGAGCTAGAGTCACAGCCTCCGTTATGTGCAACTTCTACAGAGGGACTATAGAGAGCATCCTGACCAGCTCCATCACTGTGTGGTTCTTCTACAGAGGGACTATAGAGAGCATCCTCACCAGCTCCATCACTGTGTGGTTCTTCTACAGATGGACTATAGAGAGCATCCTGACCAGCTCCATCACTGTGTGGTTCTTCTACAGATGGACTATAGAGAGCATCCTGACCAGCTCCATCACTGTGTGGTTCTTCTACAGAGGGACTATAGAGAGCATCCTGACCTGCTCCATCACTGTGTGGTTCTTCTACAGAGGGACTATAGAGAACATCCTGACCAGCTCCATCACTGTGTGGTTCTTCTACAGAGGGACTATAGAGAACATCCTGACCAGCTCCATCACTGTGTGGTTCTTCTACAGAGGGACTATAGAGAGCATCCTGTCCAGCTCCATCACTGTGTGGCACGTCTCACCCGCAAAGCCGTCAGAATCACCAGGGACCCTACGCACCCATCACACAGTCTCTTCAAGGTAATGCCTTCAGGGAGTCCAGTCAACTTAAGAATAGTTTCATACACAAGGCCATCGGGAAGCTGAACTCCCTGCCCTCCCTCCCACCTCTCTTCCCCCACCCCCCGCTCCCCAATCAAGTATGAGAGAAATATAATTTCAAATCATTCACATGGTTTGACAAATAGAAAATCTTGAATCTTGAATCTCTTGAACATCTTCTTGGTTTTGGTTCATTGAAAGAGCACAGATTCCTAGAGGACATGCCAATGACATTAAAATGCACTGCGAGTTACGTAAGGCGCGCTGACTAATGCCCCGCTCAGACACTTGCATCAGCGGAGTCACGGCGATAATGAACCAGAGTTTACACGTGGGGTATTCAACATGGTCCGAGATCCTGCATCAGCCGCGGGCCGTTCCTCTAATGTGACAGAATGATAAATTGTGTGAGTTCAGAGGCAAAACACGAAAATGTGCGCAAGTGTTTTCTGAGAGAGCCGCGTTGTAGTGTGAGCGGAGAAGAACTGTTTATGAAAGAGAGATGATGAATGACCCGGCGCTAACGTTTTGCTGATGCTTTTGAAAAAAAAAAAATGCTTTGGAGAAATCCTCAAACAATGTGCAGCTCATAAAGACTATAAACTGGCAGAAACGACAACACAGAGAGAATGTGTGTGAGCGAGGTGTGTGGAGAGGCTGATCGTAAATGCTGAGGAAGGGAAACGGCTATTGTAGATGCCGCATATTTCAGAAAATGTGTGACAGTGGGAATACTGGTAGATGGATTTTCGTTTTGAAGGCATTTTCTTTTGGTTTGGGATAATAATGTGGAAATATTGTGCATAATAGAGGCTTAAAACATTCCTTCAGCGAACCCCAGCATTTTAGATTCCATATTTTGAAATAATGTCTCGCTAAAGAAGTGGTTCTCAACTGTTGGGTCGGGACGCAAAAGTGGGTCACGGAACCATCTTTAGTGCGGTGCGAGCTTTTCTCATTCAATATTGTTTTTGTTTTTGGGGGAGGGAGCATATTGAAGTGTATATGGTATGGAGGATCACAGATCAGTGGTCAAATCGGTGGTTACTGCAGTCAAACATTCAACTTGGTGCACTGTAAATCCCAACCACCCATCTTTTCAAACCTACTAAGCTATCTTGGCTCAAATGTGCTCCAGAGTTATAGTAACCCTTTTTAACTAGGTCATGGAGACCCAAATCTAAAAATGTGGCGTGATAGCTCAATTGCTTTGAGTTCTGATGCATCTTGTTACACTTCAAGTTATAGTGCCCGAAACCGTTTAAGCTATGCTTACTTTTTTCTTAAAATCGCCTTATTAACCAATCAGAAAATTGTATTGTTTTTTGAATTTTTGTTCTTTTTTTTTTAAAGAAAACATAAAACTTGTTTTGTTAGATATCATGATATTAGTATTATTGTCAAATATTATTGTCAGTATTATTTGTGGGCACCATTAGGGAAAATACTCAAAATAGACAACATTTATCATTTTATTATTGATAATATCACTTTAATTCTCCATTGTCCAAAGTGAGTAGAATAAAAAAGGAATAGATGAAAAAAATAAAAACTACTCTGATCAGTCTTGAACCCACCACCTACTGCACTCCAGTCTGAGTGTCTATCCACTCAACCACAATCTTATCTAGAAAAGCACAATCCTTTTAGTGATTATTATGACAGAAAAGCAGGATGCTTATACAATGTTTTCAGAGGCATAAATAATTCCCAATCCTGCAGTCAGTTTATAAAATTATAAAATTCAATCTAGTTCAATATGATTTTATAGTAGTGAATTATTTTTAGTTCATAATTATAGCCTTCTTGAAATACATAGTAAAAAACCATGAGTAATATAACAAGCATCACATTTTGGTCCAACGTTGTTGAGAGAGAAAAAAATTCCCTTGTGGGAATCGATCCAGCTACCTTTGTACCACTGGTTATAGCCCACACCCATAACCACTCGACTACCACTTCATGTGGAATATTATGATAAATTCTAGTATATAACGATGTTTATCCCAAGTTTGTTCGGACGTGAATGTCTGTTCCATGATATATATGCATTATTGTCGCATGATTTGTTCGATAGTTATGATTAAACAAATGAATAAAGTAGTAAATGGAATTGTATTGCGCAAAAACGTATGCAGACTGCACCACTGGAAGTCCAATCAAGGCCGAGTTCACCGGAGCTCCTCCCACGCCCCGCCCCTGGACTTTTTGAAAATTTCGGTTTGAGCTGAAGCAGCAGCCATGATGCCTCTACCATCTCACAGACTCGCTCCTGAGTCCTTTGCTAAGACGAAGACTTCATTGGATACGACTGGACGGTACAAATATTATCATTATTATGTACTGATAGTGCATGTTCAAAATTCCCTAAAGCTAACTTTAAGATTAAACGAGGTTGAAGCACTGCTCCTGTAAGCTAATTAGTTTACCACCGGTTTGCGCTCAGCTTTCATATTTTATTTATACAGTAGGCTGCATGTAATAGTTGTTAAATGAGACTTAGCAAGAAAACAATTGCGCCTTGAACTTTTAATTTTCAAACACAGTGGAGAAAAAACGCTGTCGGCGCCATTTTAAGTTGAGTTGCAGCCGCTGCGCCACTCTTTTTATTTCTATGCTGACTAGCCCGTCTCTTCTCCAGGCTGTGTCCCACACTCGCTCTGCGCTGAAGAACAGCCACAGCCCGCTGTACACCGGTGATCCGCTCCAGACACCGCCGAGAGGGCAGCCACATCAGGGAGGTAAGGCCTTGTTGTACATTACAACACTTTAGCTGCTAAGATTCATAAAGTCAACCGTGCGCTAACGAATCACAACAAAGTCAGGCCGGGTTATAAGGCGATGATTGAAGCCTTCATGTTGGACAATACCGCGTGAAACAAGTGAGAGCATCTACAAGCTAAGCTATAAGCTAACAGACAGCCAGACTGATTTACTGTGGCTGAAATGAACCGTGGCTCAGTGCGCTCTGTTCTCCTCTGAAAACGCCCCGCGGTCAGCGAGTGGGGAGTAAGGCCTGTTTCAGACCGCACGCGGACCCCAGAGCCGAGCGCCCTTTCCAGCCGAACTACCTCGCGGTGAGCGCATGTATTCAGACTGCCACGGAGCGCGGGCGAAGAGCCTGGAGTAGTATTGGACTCAAAACAACTCCTCGTGGTTCATTCTAAAGCAGCACTATTAAATATAAGATAGGAATACAGCGGATATGTCTCCTTAAAGTGCAACATGTGTTTTATGCATATGAAAAAAAAATCTAAATTTAGTAGTACCTCGAAAATGATGTTATTAATACGCCTAAAGTTATATTTCTTTATGTATTCCAAGTACACGATTGGATAGACGTGAAATTGCTTCATAAAAGTGATTTTTGCACATTTGGTGCTCAAAGTCGCTTCGCTGCGCAGCCTACACGCGGAAAAAATGCGCTCGAGTTCCATTTTTGGTTTCAGGAGCGGAGGCGGCAGCGGCGCGCGCCGATTCCCTGCGCGCCGCCTCGGCGCCGGTCTGTACACAGAAGAGCTTTCTCATTTGCACAACAGGACGCGACTTGAAGCGCAGCTTGCGAATGCACGCGAGAGGGTTTCGAAGACGAATTCGTTCACGAATTCGTGTGCGGTGTGAAACAGGCCTAATGGGGAGAGGGCTCCTCTTCCTGCAGGTGTGGGGAGTGTTGAGAGCGGGCTCCTGCTCCTCCAGGTTTGGGCGCGCACAGATACGCGCGTTTCAGAAGTGTCTGATGTTCAAAAGTTGGCTTGCTTGAGTTCAGGAAAATGCATGTACAATATTCTGTACAACCCCCTCAGGCCCTGCAAACTGTTTTCACCATGTGTTTGCTTGTCTGAAATGCTGCAGTTGTGCATTTTAATTGTGTAAATGATATCGTAATGTATACCGTTATCATACTATTTCTTATTTATGTTGTGATATCATCTTTATGTCATATAGCCATGCCCTTAGGATTAGATATTTTTAATTCTTCAAAAAAAATGTTATGCTTTTGACTTAAAAATTACTTGTTTTGTTTGTTAACAAAAGGTCCCTCCGCAAGAAGGATGTGAGGCTCCCTACAGCGAGATTGAAGCCTCTGCACTAGATCAGTGGTTCTCAACTGGTGGATCGACACTCAGGACCCAAAAATGAGTCGTAAACCTTTCTACCTTTTATTAATATCACTTTTTGAGAGCTGCCTTGATCATTATTTCAACTTTATTCAGCGTTATTATCACAATATATATATTTTTTTCTTTTTGTCAAAATGTTTTGTGGGAGATACGGGTATCATAAACATGTACTTCTTTGGATCTTGGCTTGTCATCAGCGTGTTGGTGGGTCTCGATGCTGTAACTCAGTGTTGTTTTGGAAGCCCTTTTAGTTTTAGTCTTAGTCTTTTGGACAAAAACGCTTTTAGTTTTAGTCACATTTTGACATTTCTAAACGTGATAGTTTTAGTGATAGTTTCATAAAATGTTATTTCTTTTAATTATTTATAACTATATTTCTCCAGGTAGAAGCACAAGATCCCTCTGCAGAAAACTACAGCGAGGCTGGACTCTCCACGTGCAGGATTGCAGGTAAATGTCTTTATCATTCCACACTATGTAGGTGGTTCTCAACTGGTGGGTCAAGACTCGGGACCCGAAAGTGAGTCACAAACCTTAACCTGGGTTACTCCGGTGGCATTGAAGAATGTTCAAATGCAGAGGACAGTTGTATGTGACATGGTGTACGTCTTTAGGAATTCCTCCAGTGTTGTTTTGACTTCTTCTTACTCAATAAGAAAAATAATTCTGTTCAGTCATAGTTTCATCCTGATACTGACTTAGCCATGCCTTTGCTTTGGCCTGGTTAAGTCCTTGGTTAGTCCTTAATTCCTGATCCAGGTTTAGACACATTTTACTCCTACCCTGGTATGACTACCAGCTTTAGTCCTGGTTTGATTAGTTTCTTTCTTTTTGTTTTGTCAAGGTTTAGTCTCAATCCGCAGTTCTGCTGTAATTCTGTTCAGATCACTGTTGTCTAACACACTTAAATTTGTGTAATTTGCATTATTGTAGCCTAAAACATCTAAGCTCCTAGTCATAACTAAACGATTCACTGTTTGTTTTTTTCCCAGAGTTTACAATATTTATAGCAGGATGAAAAAACTAAATACATATGTATTTTTGTGTGTCAATTTCAGGAAGAAATGGCGCTTGAGGAGGGAGCTGTTGCTCTGGTGTCCAAGATAAGGATCCTTTCTCATCCCAGCAAGTGTTCATGGCACTTAAGGACCAGGTTGTGATGTCTCTCAACAAATGGACTGACACACTGGTTTAAGGTTGACATATCATGCACATGGACTTTGAAACAGAACTACAATATTTTTGGTACCACAGTAATGATACAGTCCCGATCAAAAGTTTGGTGTGGTTGGATCTTAACAAAGTTTCAAGTAGAACTTCAATATGCTTCAACAATAAAAGTGAGACAAAAAATAATAATTAATAAACCTTTTATTGAAAACGGCTATTAAACTGAAATGTTTTTGCAGCTGATCTAAAGTTTAGGGCCACATGCTTTTAACAGGTCAAATCTGAGCACAAGTGTGGATTCAGTGTCATTTTCTGTCAGGTTTTCACACCATCGTGTTCCATAACCCTCAGGATCTTTTAGGAAATTCAAAATTACTGTTATTGCGTCTCACCTCAGCAGCGATGGGGCACTGCGAGAGGTTCTGCTTATGCGGCTCAACAACTCGACCACGTTCAAAACCAGAATGTTTTTTGTTTTTTTTGTTTTTGCATCAGGACGTCATAACAGTGTGAAAACCTGACAGAAAATGACAATGAATACACATTTTTGCACAGATTTGGCCTTTCAACCTCTTAACCCCCACCTGAACCAAGCTCATTTTCTCTAGTTCGGCCGACCTTACCCAAATCTAAAAGCTTCTTAACTGGAGAACTGTAGGCCAGTGTAATATCTGATTTGAAAGCTAATACTAACAAAACTGATCTAAACTGATCTTTTTGCTTGCGTTGTTGTCGTCACTTTAACCTTTTTTTTTTCCCATCGCTTTTTTTATCACTTATTTGCTTTTGCGTTTTTTTTTTTAATTTTCATCGTCTTTGTCTTGTGTTGCTATTTTGACCCTTTTTTTTTCTTGAAGCTTTCTTGGATTTGGGTAACGATGAACTGGAGAAAATGTGCTCAGTTCAGGTGGGGGTCAAGAGGTTAAAGGCATGTGGTCTTAAACTTTTGATTAGCTGCAAAACCGCCAGTTTAATTGTTTTCATTAAAATCTTTACTCAGAAAATGTTTTGTCTCGCTCCCATTTTTCTTGTTGCATAATAAAGTTCTACTTGGAACCTCGTTAAGATCCAACCATGCAAAAAAGTGATTTCCTTTTTGCCATCTTTCAACTGGTCGGGACTTGATCAGGACTATATATTACATTTTATCATTTTGAAACTCAAGCACAAGGGTTTTAAATTACTGTATGGAGCTCCCTCTACAGACAACAGAGTGAATTACTGTTTCAACAAACTTTGGTACCGAGCTGTCCTACGCTTCAATCGGATGTTGGATTATGGGCTTTAAAAATATGGAGGAGAGTTTTTGTTTTGTTTTCCCTGATGCAATATAACCAGATACAGATTGGAGCTCCAACAGTAGAAAACTTAACAACCAAGGTGAATATAATGACTCCAAGTCTGTTTGACCAGGAAACAAGATCTTGGACACAAACATGTACATTGTTTTTATAGTGGTCAAAACAATGTTTTGCTGTCTGCATCTTTTACAGTTCCCTTTTGTTGGTGGAAAGTTGGCCTTAAATAAAGTTGTCATAGAAAATGTTCTTCCTGTATGTGTTATCATTTCTCACATGGTTTAGTGTTGTATGTTTCCTCAATTTAATTGAGGGAATAAACCTTTTTAAAATGGGTTTAAGTTAATGTAGCATTTAAATAGTTTGAGTATAATAAGCTTGAATCATTTGAGTTCATTAACCTATACTTTTAATGCTATTGTTGACTTAATGATTTGAGCTACCGTTGACTTAATGATTTGAGCTACCGTTGACTTAATGATTTGAGCTACCGTTGACTAAATGATTTGAGCTATCACTGACTAAATGATTTGAGCTACCGTTGACTTAATGATTTGAGCTATCCCTGACTAAATGATTTGAGCTACCGTTGACTAAATGATTTGAGTCCAAGTGAACTCAATTGGTTTAGGCTTATGTACCACAACCATATGGTGCAGCGGGTTTCCCCATTTAATTTGAGTTATCATAGCTAGTCAGGGTTTACAGTGTGCATTTAAGAGCTTTAAATAGTTCCCAACACCTTTATTTAAATATGTAACCTTAAAGGACACCTCTGGAGATGTGTGCCTAGTTAGCAATAAGCTTGAGGGCCACCAAACATTGGTTTGAGGGCCGCATTTGGCCCCCGGGCCGCACTTTAGGCACTAAAGAATTGACAGTAGGTGTGTGAGACAAGGCTGGTAAGGATTTCAAATTGGCCTGGAGGCGCCCTCTGCAGGCAGCAAAGGGAACGACTGGGGCTGGGTTTAAAAATCAATTAATCAATATCGAATCGATTTTCCTTTGAACAGGCCGATATCGATTAAAAAAACACTAAAATCGATTCTAAGGTAGTGCATTTCAATCAGCAATAACTTCGGAACTAAATGGGATAGAGACTTACTTTTTTTGGCACCGTGTTTACGGTCCGTTCATTTTGAGTGCTCGCCCATCCCTGTAGCTCTCCAGGGCTCCAAACAAAGATTTAGTGGTTTATTTCCATAAATCTTGCCAGACTTCAGTCTGATGTCTATGGTGGCAGCCATGTTGTTTACTGTCAAAGGCCTGTGCCAGTCATTGGTCAGTGAAAAACTGGCCACATGGGGGTGGTGTTCAATTCTTAATGTAAATATTTATATTTTCACAAATTTACCAACTTAGAGTTAGTTTCTACTATTTGCGGCATTAGTTCTTCTGCGAATGCCGTCCATATAAGATAAGATAAGATAGTCTTTATTGATCTCAAAATTGAGAAATTGAGAAATTCACAATCCAAGTAAAATTGGAACTGTGTGATATCCTTAACTGAATTGAAAAAAATCAAACTGAATCGGATCGGGGCCTTATGAAGAGAAGGGAAATCCGGATCGATACCCAGCGCTAGGAATGACACATTATGAAACGGTGAAACAATGTTATGTCATGATTGAAAGTTGAAAGCAAAACAAATACATTTTGCACGATATGTGTCACATGAAAGAGCTTAAAGGGACTTTACCTGATGTTTTATTTCCTAGTAGAGGAGCAAAAAATAATGTCATCCTTTAGCGTATAATTAGTGGGAAAAACACTGTGCATCTAATTGTAAAGCATTAGTATCCATTTTGTGAACTTGCAGGCTAGCTTTCTAGCATTTTAACATTTTAATTTTGTGGAATCCTCTTTCATTGCTTGTAATAAAAAAAACAGGTATGGGGCCTTTAAAATTATTATTTTTTTTTTCCCCAAACGAGCTGAAAGACATGCTTTTCACAAGTTGTTCTATTTGATTAAATGAATTATATTGTAAGAATTGTTTGTTCCACTATTATTTGAAGGTAACCTAACCAAATAACCTACTCTGTCAATACATATCAACAATATAACGTGGAAACACTGTGTAAAAATATACTGAATAATTTGATGTTGCTTGTTTGTTTTTGTAATGTCACTTCTGTGATATTGTCCTAATGATAACTTCAACTCATGCAGCTTCGTATTTTTCCCGGTCCAATTATGTCCTCATCAAACAAAGGTATAATTTGTCGCCGTGCAGAGAGAGAGAGCCGACAGTCAGTGACAAATGATGAGATTAGATTCAGATCCTCCTGTCGGCCGTGTGCATCAGACTGACAGATAACTGTGCCTTCACAAATTATTAATCTCAATAAACCAAGTGTAAAAACGTTTCCACAACACCGCTCTCAAAATGATGTGTTACCTTAAACCTCTGAGGTGAAGTGAACCGAGCTGGACTGATGACGGGCTGCAAGAAAAATGTTCCTGTTTATGACTTCCCACAAAACTATTTTCAAGGGATAGGACAAATGTTTTAGACCCTACTGCTGATGCCGTCTGCTGACAACTGTGAGGAGTGAACCATTTTAACAGTTTAGAAGCAGAGCTATTGTCAACCACGTGTTAACAGGTTGATCTTTGTTGTTTAAGAAAGCCTTTGAAACTGAAAGCTTGTTTTCACTTTCCTATCAACATGTCTGTGTTGGCTGTCAGTTGTACAGGAGTTGTCCATCTTCAATGAAGGTCCTTAATCTTGAGTCATCTTCTCTACTCTGAACGTTCTACACGTTTCGCCTCTCATCCAAAAGGCTTCGTCAGCAACACTAAAGTTTAAGCTCAGCCCAGGTCAGATCAATAGACAGGTAGTTTAGCCGTGATCAGATGAGATTAGGGCCGCTCAAACTGAAACTCAGGTGTGTTAGGTCGTTAGGACTTAGAACTACAAAGATGTTTGTTTACCCGCAAGTGAGAGTAGGCGTTAACAGAGGGGAGGGACTTAAGCAAGCTAAACTCCTCCCTGTTGTCTATATATAGTCTGCACACTGAGTTTAAACTGAAGTCTCGATGACAAAGCCTTTTGGATGAAGAGGCGAAATGTTCTACACTCAATTACAGTTGAAGTGAGTACAGAAGATGACTCAGGAACCTTCATTGAATACTGGTATTTAGTTTCAGCTGCTTTAGATCAATATTGCATTTTCTGACCAACAAAGTTGGTAGTGATACTGATGTGTTTGACATAGGAGTGTCCATTGTAAAAAAAAGCATTTTGCTCGGTTAACTGGCATGTATAATTTACCGTGCCATTGAAAATACTTGTAATACATTTCTGCACCACCAGAGACCGCCAGAGCGCTCCCAAACATTTGTTCCTGTTGGTTAGTGCGCACACTAATGGTTAACCGAGTATTACCCGCTAAGGGCCTCGATTAACGGTTAATGAAAAACTTGAAAACTTGCAGCCTTAGTTTGACATTATTAACAAATACTAATTTAACTCAAAATAATTTCCATTTTACTTTCCCAAAGTCCTGTTATTTACAATTCCAAAAATGTAACATTCGATAAAATATGATTAAATATACTGCTGCTGCTGCTGCGCATTGGTCCGTCGCTCTCGTCTCATGCTTCATAATGTGAATCTATTTTTGTACAGAAATGCAACAGCATGAAAAGAGCGGGATACGTGACCTTTAGCTGTTTGCCATGAAAAAACAACAACATTGTGACAGACTTGCATTTGGCAGTGACTTTTACAGTGCGGGGAGTGTTTTTGTTATGGTCATATAGAGAGAACATGAATGCACCACTGCACATGAACACACCACCGAACAGCTAGGGATGAATGATTTTTCCAACTGAAACAGAACATATAACACAAAGCTAGAGAAATGACTGAAGTATGCCATACCAATGCAGGCGGCAGTAATTCAGAACAGCTTTAAAGACATGTAGCAGAGTTTTACACAGACCTAAGACCTCATAGAGATTGAAGATTGCCTTATGTTACCTATTTTTTGCGAGCTGTGTGATTTGCAAAAAGAGATAGAGATTCTATATTTGATTGTAAGCAGTCTCGCAATAAATACAGGCTGCACCAGGAGAAAAAGATTGGCTTACGTTACTGTGCCCTGAGTCTGAATCACTACACGAGCAGAGTGTGACAGCAGCTGACATTAAGCTGCAAACTCACAGACACAGAGAGACAAAGGGCAATTTCACAGCTGCCTCTGCAAAAGTGAAAGAACAGAGGTGAAGGTGCTGAGGCAGGGAGCAACAAGAACTGGGACATCTCTGCAGTGGCTTTGTCACATTATGTGAGAAAACGCAAAGGAAAAGTCACGATCGACGGCAGAGCTGGATACAGTTTTACCTTTTCCACTGGCAATTCATACCCAGCCCAGTGCCAGGTCTACCCGTGCAGACCAGGGTCAGCCAGGTACAAGTTTTGGGGCAGAGGCCGACCCTGGGCCAAAGCGCTGATAACGTGATGTGAACAGACTGCTGCCCTCTGATTGGCCAGAGGAGGGAGGACCGCCCACACAGAAACAGGCAGACCATACAAGACTGAATATTTCACAACATCATGCCACTTTTGCAAATGATAGCATTTAGCCGCTGTTAGCACAACTTTAGCTGATGTTAGCATAACATCTGCATGTAGCTTACCTTCATAGCTCTTTTTTTTAGCTCTTTTTTTTCCTTTAGTATTTTCCTCAGCACGTCTGACTAATTCTATAAACCCCACCAAAAGGCAATATTTATCCACAGTCTTCTCATTGCGACCATAGACTTAATATTGATAGACATCTTGTGTTCACTTCTCTCCTTTTACATGAATGACTTCATCAGTGTTAATTTTGACAACATATTTTAATTTAGTCTTAGTCTTTTGACGAAATGTAATTTAATTTCAGTCGAGATTTAGTAAAAAAAAATCTTAAATTTTAGTCTAGTTTTAGTCGACTAAAATTGCAAGTAAATTTAGACGAACACTGCGCGATGGCGGAGAGGGAACGTCACTTCGAGGCCAAGGATGTCCCCGGGACAGGAGCGGTGGGATCGAGCAATGGCAGCAGGCTCTCCGGGCTTTACATTCCCCGAGGAGGACCCTTGCAGCATCTCCGTGGGAGTCGCCCGGAGCCGACCGGACCCCCCTCCTGGAGACCCGACTATAGCACCTTAAAGCACACCCTTCCTTTTAGTCCTTTTTAATGTTTTATTATGATTTTTATACTGGCCAGAAATAAATTGTTTAATTCCTTTTTAAAACTGTATTTTGTTTTATTGATTGCACCACCACGTAGGCTCCCATTGCCCTTTTAAACCTGTGACATTTGCATTTATAATATTTATTATAATCATATTTAATCAAGGTCCTGCTTCATGGAGCTGCTCCCACATGAACAAAGCTCAGAGCTGTTCTTTTGGCAGTGAATTTACATGATATGAGGCTCTTTCAGACGGTCAATAGAAGTTTGGATTATTTTAGTCTCTCATTCTCATTTTTATTTAGTCTTATTATAGCCGACTATAATATCTGGACATTTTAGTCATAGTTTTAGTCTTGTGAAAAACTTTTAATTTAGTTTTAGTCCAATGTCAGTCATCAAAAATATCACTTTGACTAAAATTAAGACTAAATATTTTAGTCGACGAAATTAACACTGGACTCCATTCGCGATAGAATCCATGATATCAGCTCTGCCTCCTCTTACAGAGCATGTTCCAAAAAAGTTCAGTGCTCCAGGGCCTGCCAGTCAAAGCCTCATGTTTAAACTTTCTAATCCTACGGAACAAAAAACAGCGTGCAAAAAGATACCATAGGCAGCGTTGTCACATGGGCCACAAACATTTTTTGGGGGGGGGGAAAGTCTTTGGAGCCAGACTTTTAAGGAGTGTTTGGGAGGCGTAAAGTCTCCATTGGAATCTGTTTTTAAAAGTTTATTTTGGAATCGCCACAAGAGGGTGACTCACAAAACCTTTCATCGCAGTTCTGTTGTTCCTTCAGTAAGGTTCCAGTGAGAACATCCGTGGGAGCACCGCCCACAACAACTGCGGTCTATTTGTAATGTAAATGGTAAACGTCTAAAGCCACGCCGTGCTGCATACTGCAGCCAAACAGTGCTGGGTTGAAGCGTACTGCGTGGAAAAACAGCATACATGCTGCGGTACAGGGGTGAATCTCAGAGACTGACCAGATTTGACTGATTACAAGACCGAGCAGCTATTTTCATAACCAGTTTTTGTTGACCAATGAGCAAAGTAGCCTTATCTTTCAAGAGGATTTAATTTTAGTCAAGGTATAAGACTGTTGTGGGATTTCAGATCACTAACTTCACAAAAACCCATCTAGTAAGGTCCTCACTGAACTCAAATCCACTGGTTTATTGCACTAGTCACATGGCATTGCTTGTCACAACTGCAAGCACATTTACTTTCAAAGTGCAGAAATCAATCCACTTCATAAAGCACGACAGAATCATGAAAATGTGTAGTGCATATTTAAATAATATACTGTATGTATTTATTCTTATTGGCTAAAACAAAGAGAGCTTAATCCAACAGCAAAGTCCGTCCTCTTCTTGAAATGAAATTACTAAAGAATAATTACTTGCACTGTAACATCGCTTGTTTTTTGCCTGGTTTGGATGATTACTGCATGAATAACACTATACATGCATTTCCAATGACATCACGCATAGTTACGGTGGCCATTTTGAGCACCAAAGTAGCATTATGCAGTACTACAACATGTAACAATATCTCAACTCAGGATGAAAATGAAAGACAACTGATTGACATTGGCATTTTTATGTTCTCGTAATCATTGCTCAAGAAGATAACAGTAAAAACACGGAACCAGAGACGCACGTTTATGTGATACAACCAGCTAATGTGGCACAGACGTAGCAGCTCTGTCTGTCGAACTACAGCAGGATTTACTAAAGATCTGCTTCAGACTAAATGAACTCATCAAAGAGAACAAACAGAAAACCTTTCTCTGTGATTTTTACAGTTTGTCATGTCAACAGAGTCTCAGTCTGAGTCACTGTTTAAGCTGCTTAAGATGTTAGCATGCTACCGGTTAGCAACTGTCAACCAACTGTCAATGGCTTCAACACGATAAACACAATGTGTGGCTCACATCTATGAACACTGAGGAAATACTACAGTAACTGCTCAGCTCTGACCTTTGTCACATGTTGTATCCAAGGCTAGATGTCTGTGGTTCAGGGCTTTCCCTTGGAGAGGTCAGAGCTGAGCTGTTAAAGCTAACTGGTAGCATGCTAACATCTTGAGCAGCTTAAACACTGACTTACTGGTTTCTTCACATAAATGTGACAACAGGGACTACAGATGGAAACTAGCTCAAGCTAAATCTGGTGCAAAGCATCTTTAATTAATGTGTTTGCACATTGTCCCTGTTGAAATAAATTAATAAACTAAACTATGTGCGTCTCTGGGGCCGTGTTTTTACTGTTATCTTCTTGAGCAATGATTACGAGGACATAAAAATGTCACTGTCAGTCAGTTGTCTTTCATTTTCATCCTGAGTTGAGATATTGTTACATGTTGTAGTACTGCATAATTCTACTTCGGTATTCAAAATGGCCACCATAACAATAAAAGTCACATGACTGAAAAGCATGTATACATCAGAAGTCCAAAGTCAACCTGAATAGACATAATGACCAGGCCTTCCCATCAGTATTTATTTTTACATTCCCTGATGGCACAGGTATATTCCAAGATGAAAACTCAGGAATCGACCAGCTCAAAAGAGTGGTTCAGGTGAGACTTCATCTTCACGCGTGGATTGGCCACCAAAGAGACTCAACCTTAACCCCACTGAGAGCACTATCTGGCCCAAAACAAGCCACACGCATTAATTTTCCAGCAATAACTGAGAGGCTGAATGGAGACACATCTTTTCTGTGGAAAGAGTGGAGATACTAATGCAGAAATATGCCACCTTTACCCTCGGCTTGTCAGGGCAGGGGTGACAGGAGCGGAGGATAATTACACAAGTGAACTCTGTGAACTGAAAGGCGCTGGCAGACGTTCAATAAAAAGTCTATTTTCCACGGCACAGAGATAGACAATAGCACAGAGATTTAACAGGAATCTAAAGCAACTGTCTCATGATTTCCCTTCAGCTTTTGCCTGGCGTCAACTCAGCAAATCATATGCCTTCTACCGTAAATTGCTTGTATTATAGATATGGCATGTAGAGCGATAGTGGGATTGCTTTGATGAGGATGTTTTGAAAAAGTGGTTATAGCAGTTTCACCCCCACAGCTAGAAGATCTCCCCGGGGTTGGTGTAATTCAAGTGCAGCAGTTTCCCTCATCAACGGAAAGTTTTGTTATTGTTATTAGACGCAGACAACGCTTCGCCGGTCTGAAGTATTTATTTTTATTTGCTTTTACAACTATTCTACATTATGAGAGTGACAATACATTTGCCACACAGCAAAGGAATGCTATAAGGAATCCTCTCATCAACACCTGTCTCCTGCCATTAACACCTCTCTCTGATCACAAGAATCATAAACGCCTCACTTACCTCTGGATTTGATCCACAGTATCTTAAGCTGGCAGCCATCACCCTGTGGAAGTTGTAGTAATAACAAAAACCTCCGGAGAGGAGCGCCAGATCGTATCCAGAGCCAGATTTATTGACAGCAACAATCAGAAGTTCACAAATTCAGAGAGGCGACATTCTGTTTTCATAGCTCTTTCCCATATCACTCTCAAGCATGTATATTTCCCATCTCTCTCCCACAAGCACAAACAGAAATTCATAGAGCGTTAAATAGTTGTTCCAATCCGTCCAAAACACAGCACTGAAACAGTTCTGTTCTGGCTTTTTTTTTCTTTTTGGACCTTTATTTAGTTTAGTTTAGTTTATTTTGAGCAATTTTACATTCATTTTGTCTTTCAAAATTCATACAATTGTGGATGCTCAAAATGGAGTAGGCTGAAGCAAGAAGCTTATAAGTGCCTATACCCCGTGTTCAACTCAATATACATTTGCATAGCATAATAAATTATAAGGTCTAGATTACATCGACTTTAGATACAAGCAAGTCCTTCCTGAGCTGAACAGATACAGATTTATAACGATACAATCATCAGCTTCAGACATAGCAAAGTTTGCCATGAAGAGCATTTCAATGCATAACACAGCAGCTTGGTACATTTGTTACAGATGTTTGCAGAATTTACCAAAGGAAAAGGAATGAAGTGGACGAAGTGTATCTAAACAAGAATTACTACGTCGTTAATCTGACTTGTAAAGATGTAATTGGAGATTAATCTTAGGTTTACACTGTAGTTCTTTCTGGTATATGTTCAAATATCAGTCTAATGTTGTTTCTAATTATTTCATAAAAAATTATTGACATTTTTATCACGCGTCTGACTTGTGTAGGAATGGAAACTGGAGTAGCTGCAGGAAACAGACATGGGGAGAACATGCAAACTCCACACAGAAAGGCCCCGTCCAGGTGGGAATCAAACCCAGAAACTTCTTGCTGCGAAGCACGAGCCCCCCATCTCAGGGAGATCCCCAAGGTTCAGTGCTTGGTCCTCTCCTCTTCATCATCTACATCCTCCCTCTTGGCAACATCCTCATACCATGAGTTATGGCCTCCATTTCCACTATTACGCTGATGACGCTGCTTACTAGGGCTGAACGATATGGACAAAATTTCATATCTCGATATTCATGCCAGATATCTCGATGTCGATACGATACGATATAACTATGGGTTAGCATTTTTCAGAAAAATAAAATCATAATACAAAAGAGTGCAGTTATTAATGAGAATCTATATCATTTATATCTTGCTTTTTGGATTTTAATATTGTGAATGTTCATATCTCGATATAATTACGCTAACGTTATATTTTTCTTTTGCGATATTAATATCTTGAATGTTCATATCTCGATATCGATACGATAACGATATATCTTTCAGCCCTACTGCTTACGTTACATCTAAACTATGTCCATCAACTCCAATATCCAATCCACTCTCACCCACTGACATCAAAACCTGGATGAAACACAATTCCCTCAAATCAAACAGCAAATCCTCTCAAACATCTGCCTCAATTTTGACAGCACCACCGTCACTCCATCCCCACTCATCCGCCACCTTGGAATCCTCCCCGACGCCACTCTTTCATTCGAACCACACGTCAAGCAAACAGCCCGGACTGGATTCTTCCATCTCAAGAACACAGCACGACTCACCTTCTCCGCTGCTGAAACCCTTGTTCATGCTTTTATCACATCCAGAACCAACCACTGCAACAGCATTCTCTACGGCACACCATTCAAAAACCCCTCACTAAACTGCAACACATCCAAAACTCGCTATAAAAAAAGTGAAAATTCACATCTGATTTTTTTTTTTTGAATCCCTTTTTTCGATATTCAAGTCAAAGCACATTCATGTTTTAAAATATTGACACGGATGAGACAATGTACCTTTGAATGTTGATCTTTCAGTGAAAAAGGGAAGAGAAGAAGAAAAAGGCCTGATTTAGACGTTAGATCAATACGGAGAGAAAGAGGGATGCGTCAGTGCGGTGCCGGGGGGTTAAAGCGAGACTGAGACAGGTGATGAGAAATTTAACACAGACAGCGGTTTGACGAGGCTCGAGAAGGTGAGAAAAACATACCCCACGTTTTTTTTTTACTATTTTCGAGCAAAGAGAGAAATGTTCACCCAGATTTCAGTCGATTTCGTCAACAAATACGCACAAAAATCTCAAGGTACTTTTTTCTCGACAGTATACAATTTGCATTATTGATATTTCTGTTTGTTTGTTTCTGTTCAGTTTTGTAAACCTGCATTTCAGCGCTTACACTGAACCAGCTGTTCGAGTCCTGTTGAGCAGTGGTTCTCAACAGGTTTTTGTCGCAGGCCTTTGCTGCAGATGTTAGTTTAAAAATATATATGCTGTATCAAGCCTATAGCATAGGGGGTATCCAAACTTTTTTCCATGGAGGGTCACATATTAAAGCGTACGTGGGGTGAAGGCTCACAGATCGGTGGTCAGTGTCGCGAAACCTTCAAATATATTTAGCCGAGGTTTCAAATTACGACCTCAGAGCATTCCAGCTGAATAAACTCATATGTAAACAAAATGGTAAGATGCTAATGTTATATAAATAAGTAAGTAATCTTTATTTGTATAGCACCTTTCACAGACAAAGGCCACAAATGCTTCACAACACGGTTAAAAATCAGAAATTACATACAATATAAAAAAGGGTCAAAACAACAGAAATCATAGCAGCCCAAAAGTAGCTAATTAAAGGCTTGAACAAATAAATGTGTCTTAAGGTTGCTTTTAAAAGTATCAACAGAGTCAATGGAGCGCAAAGTGGGTGGAAGATCGTTCCAAAGCCTGGGAGCAACAGCCTGGAAGGATCGGTCACCTCTAGTACGAAATCAAGTGCGTGGAACCTTTAGCAGATTTTGATCCACCGACCTCAGAGCCCGAGCAGGGGTGTAAGGCTGGATCAAAAAACTGAAGTAAGAAGGAGCCTGACCATGCAGGGCTCTGAAAGCTAGAACCAAAATTTTAAACTTGATCCTATAGGACACTGGCAGCCAATGAAGTTGTTTTAAAATAGGAGATATGTGGGTCCTTCTGTTAGTGCGGGTCAGAATTCTCGCTGCAGAGTTTTGCACTAACTGCAGTCGAGAGAGCTCCTTCTTGTTAATTAAGACATGAAAACAAACTATTACAATAGTCTAAACGTGAAGACACAAACGCATGAATGATCAGCTCCAAATCATTACGTGCGACCATATTCCTAAGTTTAGAGATTTTCCTTAGTTGAAAGAAGCAGTTCCTCGTTAGCTGCTTACAGTGCGGGACTAATGACATGTCTTTGTCAAAAATAACTCCCAAGTTTCGAAGACTTGGCTTCGCAGACTGGCCTAAGTCACCCAGGTACTGTTTAATCCCAGGAATTGCATCATCAGGTGCGATAACCAGTGTTTCCGTTTTGTCTGCATTTAGCTGCAGAGAGTTATCGCTGAGCCATTGTTTTATTTCCACTAGACAATGGAGCAGAGAGTTTAGCTTCTGGATTTCAGACGGCTTAAAGGAACAGTAAAGCTGGATATCGTCAGCAAATAGGTGGAAAGAAACATCACTGAACCTTTGGATGATCTTTCCCAAAGGAATCAAATACAACAAAAATAAGACAGGACCCAAAACGGACCCTTGAGGCACTCCACACAACAAACCCACAGATTCAGACCTTATTTGGTTAGCTGTAACACTAAAGCTACGCCCCAATAAGTATGAGGAGAACCACTGAAGAACTGACCTGAACTGATAAATGTTTCTTCACACCAGATATAATTCAAAACATGCAACATAACGTTATACTGAAGGCTGAGACAAGTAGATAGGGTGCAAAACAAAGCTGTGGAGATGATCTCTAGAGGTGGAGCTACACCTGAGTTGCCCACACTGCAGAGCAGGAGAGAGGCTGCTGTGAAGTTGGTCAGAGAGATAGGCTACAGCGAACAACCACTGCACCAACTGCTGCCTAAAACAGAGTTCAGAGAAGGTTTCCGAGTACAAGTACAGACCCTGGAAGATTTGAACAATCCAGGCTGCACAATTAGGATTTGAAAGGTTAATCTTTATGAACAATGAATCAGTGAAATAAACTTCAAATATGCAGTGGTTTTGTTAAAGTTTTATTATTAGTGAACTTCTCCACTGGGTGCCACCATTGTTGTCTTCTTATCGTATCTCAAGTCGGACCACTCTGATCAACTCCGAGTTTACAAGTTGTAATTTCCATTTCGAGAGTTGTTCCGAGGCATATTCCTCGCATTAGCATTGTATCCTGATTGTATCACGACCACAGCGACAAATTATTTGTATTATTTTTATTTTATTAGACACAGAACATGCTACTTTTTGGATGAGGACCTCACCTATTTAAATCTCATATTTGGCTTGAATTTGGGTTCAAATTCAAGCTCCTGAAGAGGCACACTGTCGTAAGCGCTTTGGGCCTAATGAAGGTGGATAAGTGCTATACAAGATGAGACCATTTACCATTTACATGATTACATCTCTCTATGCATGGCTGCACCAGGTCAAGACCATCATGGATGACTGCGGTTTGTCCTATGTTTGGGCCACACAGTCATTCAACATTGTCTTCTGGCTCAAACTGTGTTTTTTACGCTGAAATCAAGCAAGACATTTTGCTTTGTGAAAATCCTAAATACCGGCAAGCCATCTGCAACTTCAGAACAAATAACATAAGGATTCCTAAGGTCATTGGTAGGCACAAGGGGATGGAAATAAATGAGAAAACGTAATTTATGTGTCAATAATTGTGTTGGAGATGAATGTCATATTAAAGTGTACAATGAGTTATTGGAATTTTGAGAGAAATATCTGTGGATAACTTGTATTTATCCATCTTTGTTTAAATTGGTGTTCCGGTTTCTGTCTAAAAGCATAAAGAGCATCTGTAATCTTGGTACCTTACTTTGTCAGTGTGACCTTTTTTTTAAAGGTATTTTTCAACGATAAAAACACCTGTAATTAACTAAATGCTTGTTTATTTATTTATTAGCTGTGTGTGGCTTTTAATGAGAAAGCTCAAACATTTAGGTGACTGGGAGCAATGTTAACACCTGTGCACTTTAAGTGTCACAGCTACCTTTCCAACCTGCGGGAATCTTCCTGTCACACTGCAGAACGGATTTGGATGAATCCTGAAACGTCAGCCATTTCTGTCAAATGTCCAGCTGTATTGATTTACCTGGGGCGACAGGAGCTCAGATGGTAGAGCTGTATAGTTCTATAACCAAGAGGTTGGCTTGTCTACGTGAGTGGTTCCTTCATGTAAAGCGCTTTGAGAGGTAGGAGGAAAAGCTCAACCATTTATATATTTATTTCCCTGACTTAAATTAATATTTCTATTTGGGTTATAGCTTCTCATGATAAGTATGAGGAAGGAGCGTCCCAAAGGAATACGAGTTCAGGAAGCCTGCATTACTTACGTTATTATACACAAAATACAAATGCAAAAGTAGAAAATAATAGCAGAAAAGTAGTTACTGATAGGTCTGATGTTTTGTAGCACATCCAGCAGACAGAGCCTTCACCCCCACAAAAGAGAGAGTGAGTGATAACCACAAAAAACACCTCATTTTCACCAGGAACTCGCTGCAAACCAAGAGCAACAATGGCCGCCGTATTATGTTGTGCGCTGAAGTGAAAGCAAAGGTCGAGATGTGCCGTGCTTAAAT